>JAHQIW010000245.1:0-54740 GCA_019055375.1 Parelaphostrongylus tenuis | reverse complement strand
CGATGGAACAGTGTTTTTATATTAGTGGAATGGTCGACTCAAATACGTTCGTGAATTACTGATCAGTTGTCGAAAAGCCAGCATCAGGCATTGTGTGTTTAACGAAAAGTCTTCTGTTCTATGTTTGTGTCAATTTGGATTCGACTTTCCTTCACCCTCTAGATCTCTGATCAATAATAATATCTCCTGATCATTTAGTTAATGACACGTGTTTGATATGGAGATTTTGTTCGGCTAATGTTCCCACGTCTTCAGCTTTTTTCGAAGCCGATGTTTGGAGTCGATTCTCTACAATATACAAAATGTTACTGACTGTTAACGCCGAGGTTAAAGAAAAGTCGATTTTCAAAATATTATTGCGCTTTGTGCTAACTGATATTGATACCGTCCGGTATAGAATAGATTGTCTTTGAAACACGTAGAATTATTAGCGGTCAATCAGTATCAGTAAAGCTGTTGTGTATGAGAGGACATCGGCAAATGACGTCCTTCATTTGAGTGGTGCTCCACCGCAGAAGATTCGACTCGAATGGCAACGAAGAGAAAGATCACAACGAGGGCAAATGACTGTGGATAGTCGGCTCGGATCGTCGTCTCTGTAGAAGACGAAGACTTCAAAACGTTTTCGAATAAATGCTTTATTCGGTCTTGTGATATTAGCTAAATCACAGAAGAAAGCTATATGTCAATTACTCTATTTCTGTTTAGTGGAAAATCTAGTATGAGTACTCAATAGAGAACAGCTTCATCAATCATTAATGAAGCGGGCGATGCATCATTTAGTTGTCCGTCTCAGATTTTATTATCTCTATTGGCAAGTGCCCGATTCAAGACAGACTTCAAAAAGTAGACAACTGAATAAAATCTAACTGAGTATCCCAAAAATGTATCATACCTATCGTTTCGAGTGTTTTCTCCAGACCACGCTCAATTTTAGTATGCCTCATGGATATTTTTAAGCCATGCATGTGGTCTCTTACGGGCACTATTACAGCGCAATACAAGCGTTTTGGCCTTGCAGCCTCGTCAGTTGTACAGTGAGTGCCTTTCGTCTGAGACAATATTTTCGGGCAAGAACCCCTTACCGAATGGAATCGTCGACCAACATTTTACACTTTTACACACATATTTCACGATACCAGCCAACAGCAATTGAGTGTACAGCACTGCCCGTTTGGTGATTTTTTCACTTATCGGCGCGTGTAAAACGTTCGTCAACGATACCTTTATGCAATGAGGGTTCTCCCCGAAAGGGATTGGCTAAGACGAAAGACGTTATGCAACTGACGAGGCTGCAAGGCCGAAGCACGTCTACTGCACTGTATAAGTGCCCCTAACAGAGCTCATGCATGACTCAAAAATATCTCTAAGGCATATTCCAGAATGAGAGATAAATCAGCAAGCAGTTTTCTTGAGGTAGTGTGAACCTTAATGTATAGACTGACATCTATATTACGCAAATACTCACCAGTATGGGCAACATGCACCATTTTCGGTTCTAATATCTATATTCATGACATTTTAACACATCCCTGTACTTCCTACTAAAGATGGACTCAGTAATGAGAATTGGTCGTGCCATTGCTTGGATTTTCGGTGTACGAGGTCATCGTTTAGAACTACCAGCAAAGCCGTAAAATCGTCAAGGTCATCATATACAAGGTAGGAAATCCCACAGCAAAGAAGACTGTCTACAGAAGTCTGATATTAAACTTAGTGCAAAGTAGGTTTCAACATAAGGTACTTCACATACTTTGAATGCACTGAATAACCTCACAACTCAATGTCAATTGCTTCATATTCAACTCACCAGTTCTCCACTCACAATTAGCTTTATTATTAGGCCGTTTCATAAGTTTTGTAAACCAGAAGCAATTAAATTTTCTTGATTTTAACATCGATCAATGGCACATCTTCTCGCAAACATTTTATATACAACTTGTCTGTACTGCATTGAGATGGAGCTGTCGTGGGAATAAATTCGCTTGCTGCTCTTGCACGAATGGCGCGTGGAGGAAAATGCTATTGAAGCGGCTTAATAGAGCGTGGGGCGATGATACACGGTTGCACAAAGAACGGTTAAGGAGCGGTTCGCAAAGTTCAAAGCTAGAAAAAACCCACAATCTAGAGGATGACGCGCGCTCGAGCCGCACACAGGAAGCTCCATTAATCTTGCACGTCATTCCATCAGCACTATCTCCTGCGCGTTCATTCGTGCATGTGAGTAACGAGCACATTTGTTCTTCACTATAGTTCCATCTTAAGGCAGGTATAGGTAGTTATATATATCGAAATATTCATGAAAATATGCGCAACTTAACGATACCAAAATCATACAATCTCAACTACTTCTGAATAGTTAGATTGGCATTTTCTGCTGTAGTACCAAAATTTTGAAACGGGCTAGAGGTTAGGATGAAACTTCACATCGATTCTATTCAAAACCTCGCTCAATACTTCAATATAGTCCGATAGAATGTGTTAAGCTTTTCGGAAGTTGAGTACATTGATGGTGTACGTTCGTTTCGGCGTTCTCGCACGCTTCATCAAAGTAATGTTATATACTCCATAACAACAGTTAGCCATCGACTGAAAAATTGGTGAGACTGCAACATCAGGTGATATTTTGTTTGGTCTGGACCGATAAACCTGCGGTATGACTGCCATAAATTGGGAATAGCCATAGGTCACGTGGCCTGTTGAGGCGTCTGAGAAGACCGAAATGTACGTAAGCCACTAGCGTACAGAACCTTTGAAGGGCCTAAAGTAGTCTCAGGTCTTAAGTGAAACCTACTGAAATACGCGAAAGTTTGTCACACCGTGCATGGTAAATTGTTTTTCACAGTGAAATTCTGTTTTTTTTGCATCGCTTTTACCACATTTTTCGCCAAGACTCATATTCCAGAAACATAACGTTGGATAGACAATACAAAAATTCACCAAATAGGGTGCGATCGTGTTTCTCACTACACTATGCGTACTTCCATTTAGCGAACACTCGTTGAGAATGTTAAGAAAAACTGGAATCTACAGACTTCTCCCATTTAAAAATTGACTTTTGTAAACATTTTCTCAAGATCTTGGAACTGAACGAGGTTAATAAAGGGAGCATAACCTAAAAAGCTACTTGTGCTATTACGACAACACAAAAATTTTTCCTATAGTTCTGTTTTTGAGCTTCTCATTATTCCGATTTAGTGAAATTAGTGGCACTTGTCAAGGATCTAGCACGTTCCGTTGAGAAATCAAATGTATTAGGTGTTTCAATTTGTTATGCAGGCAGTTCACGTGACTGTGTTTCACCCTACAATTCACTTATTATTACGTTATGATGGATGATATAACATTCAGCAATGCTGCAAGTTGTTTTCGTCTATGCGAACGTTCGAGTTGTCCTGAGACAGGACTTTCGAGCGACAACAACGTTGTTAATTCTGTTCTTTTGCCGATTATGGTGGATAATCTTCACGGATTTGACTAAGAGTCCTATTGCTGTCAGGGCAGGGAAAAATATTTTGATGTTTCTTGCTTTTTCATTTTATTATAAATTCCTTTCTTGATGTTGTTCTACCTTTTGCTTGCGTCCCCAGTGAATTGTTTATGCGGACTCGTGCGATTCAAAGGTATTACTTTTTGAACAACGACTTTATGAGCTCATTTGAAGGCGCTGAGTCTGTCATTGATCATGGTCAGTCTACTTGCTTACGCCAGAGAAAGCATACGCGTTTGCAGTCCGACCGACTCCTGGAAATAGAGTAATGCAAAGGAATTATAGGCGCTTTTCGTAACTGAAGGCAAGCAAACAGCATGAACTGATAAGAGCTTGATAATGATGTAATTGACATAGGCCACTAAGGGGTGTTCAGCCTCAACTGCATTATGCATCGTTAGAGGTAACTGAATGCATATATGAATATTACATTAGTCTTCGGTAGCTTGCCGATGTCTCAAGTCGATGCTCTATTCTCCCAGGCCAGTCTAGTAGCACTCTGCCGACCGACGAAAGGTGGAAAGCTTAGTGAGCTCGCAACGCTGAAGCTAGAGAGCATGAGTATAAGGCATGTCATCTCCAACCACTGTGCTACTTAAGTTGTTGAGTGCTTCAAGTACAGAGACACTAGAACAAAGTGCATATAGCGTGAAGTCAACCAAATTTTGGTTGATCGTTTCCCATTCGAAGTATGATCGTAGCATCTCGTTCTTTCCAATATATCTTCATTCATTGGCTGGACTCAGGAGAACCAAAAATTCAACGTCTGGCTATTATAGTTTTTCGTAGACGTAATTTCTAGCGCAACAATAATCAGAAGATGAATTCTTTTTTTTCATTCAAAGCGTAGTTATAATCAACTCTAACGAATTATTAGCTTCAGCAACCAAATGCAATGCTATGAAAGAAGAGCCAAGTGGTGGAGACAAATCACTCTGCACTCATCTTCGTATTATTGTTCATTACCTCATCACAATGGTAGGAAGGAAGGTGATTCATAGCATGTGATCGGGAAGGCCTTGAAATTGAGGTGACCTTGAGCTGCCTGGAAGTTTTTCATTATACTCACGGCTTCTACGCTTGTATTCTTACCTCCTATTTACTTCACTCTCTTCACTTTGCTCTGTTTCAGAGAATTTGACTATTTTTATTAATTTTCCAAGTAACTGTCCATTATTTTGAAAACGGGTAAAAATGGTTCAATGTAAAGAATTCTACTTGATCATTCAAGACCCAATATATGTCAGCGCGACTGAGTTCAACGTCAATACTAACTACCTGGGCCAAACCGCTGACGTTTGGTTGACTGACAGATAGATCAGTTGTAGCGAAAGAGCGGTGGCAAAACGGGCGTCAGTAGTGCAACGAGTTAGAGCATGCGCTCTCGGGCAGAGTGAGATACGGGTTCGAGTCCCGCCTCACGCAAAGGTTTTGCACATCACTCCACATCACTGTTCATTATTTCTTGCGTATCAAACGTCCAGGTAACATTTTCCAAAGGAAACTCTGTAGCTGGGCAAATTGGTGGGTGCTGACCATGGATGTTCTAGCATGAGTAATCACTGATCGAAATCACATACTGAATTCTGTAAGTCGGACTTATTTCTTTATCTCGGTAAATATTATCGTGAAGAAATGATATTTTGTTTCATTCCTCATGTCGTGATATTGAAGGCATGCAGAATTGATTGTAGAGAATTTTCTGTGCATGAAAGATATCGATGGACGTGTTAGGTGCCGTGCTACCTTTACCTAGGTTCATATTAACATTTTGCGATTGTCTTAGATGACCACTTCCTTGTTTAGCTCCAAAATATACGTCTTCCGACGCTGGTGCTCATGGTGACGTTAAGTCCCGCGGACCTGAAACAGAAGTAAAACTATAATCGACTTTGATAAGTGTTGGATTTTATAGCAAATATGTGGAGTGATGTGCAGAAACGTTTGCGTCAATCGGGATTCGAATCCAGATCTCACTCTTTCCAGGAGCGTATGCTAACCGTTGCACTACCGACGCTCTTTTTGCACAGCACTCTTAATTATGTTGGATTTTATATCATACGTCGTTGTATACATATCTTTTTTTGCAAACGATATTAGATTGAAAAAACAACTTTTGAGTTCTCTCAATGTTCGAAATAAAGCAGTCATTATAGCTGGGTCTGTCTACTAACTTCTGGTGATTTTTGTTTCAATAGGTTAGCATTGGAACCATCAAATATAAAGTGTGATCCCTTTGAACAAGAGTCTAACTTCAATTCTCCAGTCAGGACACTTTTTTATGAGGACCATATAACTTCACTGCGTCACTTTAAAATGTTTGAACGCAATTTTTCAGGTCGACAAAGAAAACTAAGATTTCTTTTCACTGTCGCAAAAGCTGCTGAGAAACAGAAATCAGGTCAAGTAAAGAGGTAATTCATTTCTTTGAACACCGACCGGCAACGCATTTGACCTGGATCGGCTGTTCCTTTTTGTACTTTCGTTCTTTCTTATGACATTTGTTCCTGACCTCCATTTCCTAGACCGTTGGTTCCTCTATAGCGATAGGTAAGTGGCCTTTTCGCAAGTACTGAAACTGGTACGTTTCGTGCTTTCTGTAGACCATCCTAAAATTTTTCCGTTTTTCTAATATAAGCTTGGGCTTGCTTTACTTTTCACTACAATGACTATCGTAATGAAACGATCGTAGCCATATTTACAAGTGCTTATTAAATGAAATGCTACACTAATCTGAAGAAGCATTTGTAACCCTTCGCTGTCATATTGCATATTTAACAGTCAAGCGACTATTTCGTTCTGACTATGAGCTGTATGTTGGCCGTTTCCGCGTTTTTACGTCCGAAAAAAGAAGGGTTTTTCGCCAAATATAGAAATTAGCCTTACATTGGTTTTCCATGTTGTCATTTCTCTAAAGTCGTGATCAGAAGAAATTTAATGAGAATCAGTGCTTGCGATCCAAACTGTCCACTCATGCAAGCATTGATATCAATGAATTTGGGTAACTGTGTTGACTAGAAATAGACTGTGCGCACCACTTTTTCTCAGCTTGATAGAGATTGAGACCCAAAACTGTAGACTAACACAGCTGTGTAGTCGGAAGTTCGAGAAAATTCTTTATATTTTGACTACATTCGATCGAGAATGGGCACATGAAGTTTGGCCTTCAAAACGACCCATTTGTCGAACAAGACGGAAGTGTTGTTGCTTTCTATCATTGGTCAATGCACCATATAATTACCACAACGATAGAGTAGTAATCGCGAGAAATGGAGGATGACGATAATCAAAAACCGGTTGATGTCGACGAGGAGATGAGGACTATCGTGAGTGGCGTTCGTGAACGATTCGCACCAACGAACCCACAACTAGTTCAGTGCTAAACATCGCGTTCTATTCACCCAATGAGTCGCGTGGCTATCGTTTCAACGTCTAGTGAACATTGCCCTGATCGCTCACGCAGCATCTCTAACAGTTTTGTACGTGCTTGATAATCGTTTCGTTTACGCTTGTTAAAGTTTGCATTCTACTTGCAACGAAGTTAATTTTACCTCATTGAAATCCCTAGCACTAGATGCTTGTATATGTTATATAAGAGCGCATGCGATGCAGTAGTTAGAAGTGCTCCGCGTCACACACAAGTCGATGGTTCCATCTCGCTCTCATGGCTCATCAAGTTTTCTATCTTTTTCGGGGTCAATAAATTGGTACAAACCTGTCTGGTGGGATATAAGGTACTGACTTAATGCATCGGTAAGCCATCAAGAGTGACTGTATTGGTCAGATATGCAATCAGTCACCTCAAATGAAGCTATTCAGTCACTAATCTGTCCTCCGCCGAGTTTTGGCATTAGACCAATAAACAACAAATTTATTAACCAGAAGTAAATAAAATTACATGATTTTGATATCTTTTAGTTGCGCATTTTCTTGCGAGCATTTTAGCATACAACTTTCCTATATCTGCTTCAAGATGAAGCTGTCGTGGAACAAATTTTCTTGTTACTCATTCTCGAAGGGCGCCTAGGGAAAATTGCTAGTGTTGCGGCGCGCAAAATTGATGAAGTTTCCTGTTGACCACTCCGATCCTCTAAACTCTTTTAACCAGCTTTCAACTCTGCAAACCACTTCCTTTCTGGAACCGTATCATCGCCTCAAGCTCCATTAATCTTGCGCGCCGCTTCGCTATCACCCTACCCTACGCGCCATTTGTGCATGAGTTAGCAAGCAAATTTGTTCCGAGGACAGCTCTATCTTGAAGCAAGTATAGGTAAGTTGTCTACGAAAATGTTCGCAAGAAAATGCAGAATTGAGCGATAGCTCAATCATGAAATTTTGAATATTTCCGGTTGATAAGTTTGGTGTTCATTACTCTAGTGCTACAACTTATGGAACGACCTAATAGAAATTGAAATAATGCGTAGCACGTCCTTCAGGGATTAATGAACACTGAAAGCTTTATCCTATATCCTTTATATGTTATGTGTGTTCCTGCACTTAAACATCCTATCGTAATGTTACGCACCAGCCCGAGCACTCCAATGTGTTTTTTATATGGCAACCGACTTTCCGACAATACTCGAGGGTATCTCGCCTTCTCAACACAGTAATACCTATTTGCCTCTTCAGTATGGTGCACTCCGAAATGCTGAATAACCATACAAGGTTCTGTCCACGCTTTCAAAAAAGCAATTGTTGAGCGTTATCAAATGTTAAGAGGTCGTAGGAGTGGAGTTCAATGTCGATCTACTTGATTATTTGTCCAGTCTATTGAGATCTATGTAATAGGCTGGAACT
This sequence comes from Parelaphostrongylus tenuis, assembly GCA_019055375.1. NCBI lineage: Eukaryota > Metazoa > Nematoda > Chromadorea > Rhabditida > Metastrongylidae > Parelaphostrongylus > Parelaphostrongylus tenuis. The sequence goes on along the minus strand of JAHQIW010000245.1, from coordinate 46,453 downwards.
TTTGAGCAGTACGGCTGAAGATAGCGGTAGTTATGACATTAACAGTCATGAAATTGATAAAAATATGCACACGCAGCCATCACGTAGCTTGAGTTGGTATCATAGGTTTGCTTCTGTCCTTCCCCATGCCAGAATTAGTTGATGGCCTTGGCTCGATCTAAAGATAGAGGCAACATCTTATTTTTTAGATGAAATCCTCCAGTTTGCGTGTTTTTGGCTATAGAAAGACCATAATAAGCTCTGCGGCTTTGATTCTGAGTGCTACGTATAGTAGAGTGTGGCTTGGCAATTCCTCTCGAAATAGACGTTACAGCGTGCTTGACAGCTCCACTGGATTCATTGTTGATTTGTGCTCTCCTAGTCATTCTCATCAATAAATGATTGTTGATAGTATTGACAGGATTGAAATCTGGATGATAACAAAGTGAGGACCCCGATGGTGTAGTAGGTAACGCCAGAGACCGCGGATGCGTACTTTAGAGTTGAAAATCCAACTGTGGGTCTAAGTTTTGCTTCATCCTAGTATTCTAATGGCTGTATCTCATGTCATATTCAGCCATAAGAAAGAATAAAATATAAACAAAAATTGAAAGATTTTAACGCAACTGACATACTCTTTGGTTGCTTGAGTAGCCAACCATTAAATTGAAGACCTTTTCGCATAGAACCGATTATACTAGTTCAGGCATATGATTACATGAATGCGGAGGAAAAAAAGTCGGCCTTCTCGCCGAAGCATCCATTTAGTTGTACCACGTCACCTGAAGTATATAATTGCTTTGATCCGTTTTTAATCCATCCAAAATTATCCTCCCCACATGTGGATGCCCGTCACACAGCCTGTTCAAGATTCTTTGTAGGTGGATTGTATGAAGTAATATTAATGCTGTATGCTACCACCTGTATCGTTTGCGATCCTATTAATTATCGAATACCTGAAGAGTCACCATAGAGATCTTCAATTATTAATTTCAATGACAGCTCAATGGGCTGTGCTAGCTCGTGAGACACAGAGCATATCACAGTTAATATGACCTTTTCCTCGGTGTTCTTAGCATGAAAGTAGCGACAGAGAGGTTGTTTTGTTCTGCCGTAACATTCTTTTACTCTCAACTGGGCCTATAGTTACATTGCCAAAGTTCTTCACTTGACTATGCACTCTTGGTGGCTATACACCCTTCTCGAGAACTTATGTTAAGCATTTTTCTATAACCTGAGGATCTCGTTAATTCCCAAATACCTTCGCATAAATTCTTGAGCAGTCAGTTTTCGATGAAAAGCCAGAGGAGTTTCAAGCCCACACAATTTGACTAGTATATCGTAGACTTTGCAAATTTTCCTCGCGCAAACCCAAGAACCGAGTCTGCAATAGATGACCCTCGCAGTCTGAAGCAGCAGCTGCAGCATTGTGACGTTTTTTTCCAAATGATGCAATTTCGGGCTATTATTTGCTCACAATAGGGCTTCCATGTGTGATTTTTGAGTATTTCCTAGTTTGAGTGACTTTTTGACAATATTGAGAAGTGAACTTTTTGCTGCTCACTATATTCTGGCACTCAAGAACATTGAATAGTCATGATAAGTTGCTGAACTTGGTACTGCTGATCAGCATAAAAATAGGATTAATCGAAATAAGAAATGCTCTCAAGCTTTCTTTCCATTTAGAGTTGAATAATTGCTATTATTTGAACTTTCTATGGAAAACGGTACCCTCACAATACAGTGTTGACTTTTGTACTAATAGAAGCTCACGTTGTCGTGACCTCTCTTTAAACAAAATACTTAGATATCTTAGAGTTTATTTCATACAAATCATCCTGAACTACTGTGCTTATTACATCATTTTTGCCATTCGTTTATTATCTTGTATTCGCCATCCACTGCGAACTTCGAATTTGCTTGCGAGTTCGACTGCAATTTAAACGCTTTATTTTCGTCATGAATGCCCTTAAATGCTAATGGAGCATGCTTTTCCCTGGAATTATCGTGCATTCTACTTAAAGGCACTTGATTCGAACCACCATTGGCGGTCCTTGTGAATCGAAGCAAGCTTTTCTCAAACAAGCCGTTGCCAATTCACAGCCGCTGGAGAGATGAAAGTCTTAGTTGGTGTAGAATGTTGCCAAAACAAAGACAATTTACGTATTACACAACACCCTTAATCCTTATGCTGTACTCTGTCTTGCTTTCTACATTCCGTGGATACCTTATGTAATGATGTGGTTTTCGAATTCACAGAGCTTGAGAGGATAACACCAGCTAGAAGCTTTATCAATACTAAACTAGCTTCTTCCAAACAGTCCATAGAAATTTCAAGCTACATATGAATAGCATTTCAAATGAGCTTTTGATAGCAGTCATCAGTCTGTGCAAAGACTGCGGGATCTAAAAATTTTATTGACACGAAGCTGGTTCGGCATTTCCCACGACGCTCTCTTGCAATCCAAGTAAAAAAGCCTTAGCTTGCCTATCTACAAGATTGCAAGGAGATTTGACTCGACCAGTATTCGGTGACATTATTAGAGAAAACGGAACTCGCAAACGGCAGCTGAAACCACGCGCGAAACGCCGAAGATCTTTGTGGGCGATGAGTGCGAGCAAACGAATTGACTGTGGGACGTGTTAGGAACTCCATAGTAGATGTGGCGAAGGTCTATGTAAAATGAAGGATAAATAAATATGGAATGGTATGAAGCAAAAATCTTAATGGTGCAGTACTTCGGAATTCAAGAACGCGTTGAGCTTCTGCAAATGTGTAGACGATTATTCGATAAGCGAAGTGATCGAGGCGTCAGATGGAAGTAGATCCGATTCAATACAGTCTGCTCTGATTTTGTCTATTTTCGTTTCAATTTTTCGTTCTTGTTTGTGGTGTTTATCTCTTGAGGATTCTATATTGTTGAATTCGCTGACAACGGCAAACAAGTCCCGAACGGCCTCTTCAGTGTATCGCATGAATACAATAATCACACTCGAATGGTTGTTGCCCATCGTAGAGGACCTCCGTGACCTTCTAGATATTCACGATCCTTTTCTATACCCATTAGTGCCCTTTGTGAGTTCTTTGCCAATGAAATGGCAGTGAACTACTATGATTGTGCCGATTAGTTTTGTTGCCTTTTCTATTGTTCTGATCTCACGCAACAACGCTGCTGAATGGGTTATTTACCTTCATTCATGTACTTCAAAGGTACTTTCGCGTTGGACGGGAGGAAATGTAAAAACGATCCCTTTCGCTAGACACAGTTTTCATAAGCAATTTAAAGACCCTACAATGGAAACCACGTGTTCGACAAAATTTCTTCCTTGCTGGATACAGCGCGCAGGAATGCCCTTTCAAAAACCCAGAGCAGCGCTAGATTACACGTTTTTCAAGCTGTGCGAATGCTTATTGAAAGTCTGAAAAAAGACTCTGCTCAACGGAAAAGCTTCTAAAGTGGTCGTATACTTAAGTGACCGCACGCAGTCTCGCGTGGGTTAAGGAAATAAACGTCAAAAGGAAAATGGAGATAGGCTAATTGGAAGATCACAAGAGTCGACGAAAGAAGAAAAGGAATTTCGTTGTGGAATTTATAGAGCATAAGAGCTCTTGACGACACCGACAAGCAGGAATGACCATATGTTTTTCCGCTGACACTGGATGTGAACGACGGCGAAGCGCGTAGCGGTGAACAAGGTATGCTACTATAGAATTACATAAAGATCCATAAGATTTGTGAATATCAACCACCTTCACAACTCTCAGCAGTGCTCACATTAGCTTAATTGTCTTGTAACGTTTATCGATGCAGACAGTCGAATATTGGGCTTATCGTATCAGTGAAATTCATCCAATCATGCTTGACCGTAAATTTTCCTTTAGTTCTGTGATCAATGTACTGAGACGTCTCCAGTCACCACAAGCATTTGCAAACCTTTTGGATGATGAAGAATCTTTCTGTTGCAAATCTGACTCGCTCACCACGGAGGTGACTCTCCTGACGCCAATAAAGTTAGAAGATCAATCCAATCAAGTAGAGCAAACTAACAAAGCTATCTTGTTCCGGAATCTCCTAGATGGGGCACTCTTATCTGTTTTATCGTTACATATGAGACACGGATTTTTGACAAATCCTGTTTTACACTTCAAGCGATCTCCGTAGAATATCTAACTGGTCAATCAAAGTTCGAGGGATGACATGATCTAGACGAACAAGATGTCCGTTTCATTTTTCGTATGGCAAATAATCTTAGCACGATATATTTCGATATTTATGGAAGTTAGAGTATTATGGCGACTTGAAGGTTACATCTACACCAATACTGTTCGGATTGAAAGGTGACTAAGAAGGTTAAACTGTTACATCATGTGGCGATAATGGTAGAAAACAAAAGCGTCAAGAATTTGAAGAAAAATTTGTTGCTAGAATTCTATGTAGTACGAATTTACTCCAAAACAATCTCAGCAGATATATGCTAATTTTATCGTCGCGATTTATAATATAGCTTTGTTTTAGCAGCTTTTCTCTACAAGTATGCTACCCATTTAACTAATTCCGGGAGAATTGACGGCTTGTAGTACCTTTCATAGTAGAGCCAAAATTATGTATATGTGTGAACATTGTGCGAGTGATAATTATACTTCTCTTACAGGGCTAGTTTTGTTGCCCGCTTCGTTTAGGTTGCATTCATCTTATGCGATTATACAAAACTATACAATGCCAGCAGATTACAGAACCACTGTTTTCCAAACTAGAATTTAACCCTTTAGGTGCGAAAAGGACACGCCGCATGCGGAGAAGAGAGGGTGGTGGCGTGGCCCCTAGTACCCAAAGGGTTAAGTGCCAAAAAACGCCTGGATGCGACATAGGAGCTTCTTTGATGTGAAAATAAAGCTTGATGAAAAGCGATTTGTCGAAATAAACTTCATAATCGAGGTAATAAACATTGTGAGTTTGCCAAATGCTGCGACAAAAAAATTAGGATAATTTGTCCCTGACTCATTGAGAAGCGTGCTTAAAATCGCAGCAAAATAATTAATTTTATAAGTCCAGAGCTCAATTCTGTGGGATTCAAATAGACCGATCATCAGATACTCACGGCAAAAAAAAATCCCATGAGAAATCAACAAACATTAGCCATTACCGAGAGCTAGCTGCAATAATACCCACATCCAAAGTCATTCTAAAGCGGAAAATTTGCAAACTAACAAATCAATGATATGATTATCAGAGGCTTTAGAGCTTATAGAGAATATTTGGATTGAGGCTATGGCTTTGACCCTAGCAGAGTTACCTACGTGGGTGTTTGATCAAATCCCATTTGAAAATAAATTCGATCTCCATCAATAATATTGGGTAGAGATTGTCAATCTGCACTAACGACACCGTCAGTGCCAGTGTCCTTCGCCTTTCTAGTGATTCCCTATCTGTTAGCTTTTTTCGAGGAAATGTCCTCATGCTAGTTACATCTTTCTGCTTGCCTAGAGACATATGTGCGCTCGATTAAACAACTTTTTACCTAAAGGTCGCTCATCAAACGATCCGATTTGCGTCGTTTTTTGCTCGACGCGTACGATTCACTCCAATGCGTTCGCTTCTGTTCGTTCAGAGAACGGGGAAGTTTTTTTTCGGTCAGTGCTATCAAGTCTTTTCCATGACGTTTTCCAGCTTCATTTTGCAACAGTTCTGCTGACCTCTACCGAACAGGTACAAAAACATTTTGCAAGTTTTTGTGCATTTAAGAAGAGTTTCGAATCATTGAATGTTTTCTCCGTAAATCTACTTTTTATTAACTTTTGTTTGATTTGAAGGGGATTTTGGAAATATAGATAAATTCTTAGTTCCATCTCACTTTTGACGTAAATGGTTGAATTTTGCATTTTGTGAATAAAGTTTTCTAAAGTTTTCTTTAAATATCGGAAACACTTTCCATCCCAAAAAAAGAGAACTGTCTCGTAACTTGGAAGTTCTGCTGCGATTGCATCTGAAAGTTAATGGTGCTGGTGATGATGCGCTATGGTGGACCTCTGACAATTAAGGGAATTCAAGCCTTGATGATTTCAGGAGTCTAGGGACCTGTAGAGTAGAAAAGATTTTAATTTTTCTTACTCAAACTAATCAGAATAAAACATAAATCTCTGAAAAATTGAGATCAACGGGATCAATGTCGTTTGTTAATTTTTGACCTTACATTATCATTCCGTCTGCTAACCTTTGACGTGATGCGATGATTCCGGTTCTCAAGTGAAGTAGGAATACACGAGACTCTCAATGACAAAGTGACGAAAACGCTTCGTTGGCCCATGAAACTCCGACTTTATCTTGTTAGAGTCGAAAAAAGGCGTTTCACTCATGAGCGAGAAGATATAGTTTATTTTCTATATTTACATAGGTCAACAAAGTCCGATATGATACATAAGAAGTTTCATTGTAAGCTGAGAAGCTGGATTTTCTGCGGCCACCACTGGGACTGATTTTGGTTCATCTATGCTGAAACATTAGAAAATTTGTGACATGTTTCTTCTTTCTCCAAAAACTGGAAGAAATCCGAGGTCAGCTCATTTCCATATTGTTTATTCGTCGGAAACAAGAACAGGTGGAAATCCAAGCAGTTGCTTTGTTCGCATCATTGGCGGTCAGCTTTGAAATTTGCTGTGACCATAAAAATCACCGATGGAGGTCGGTAAGAGCCACTGGAATTTCCGACTTGTATGCAGTGTTTCATTTTTTTTTTGCTTATACATCGACGTTCGGATAATCGTTTGTGAGATCGACGTGAGATCTAGACGAATGATTATTCCTACGACGTCTTGACTCCTCCCCTTCATTTCAGTATACTCTCTCCGGACTTCGGCGACTACACACGCTTTTCATTCTTCTCGATTTCAAACAAATTCTGCTTAACTCAGTGCACTTTGACCTTTGACTTAATCTTCTCTCTTTGTTTTTCGTAAGCTATGCACCAACAGTTCTCCATTAGTATCCCGTAAATTTTTTCTGTCTTTCAATTTCACTGTCATCAGATGGGTTAGAGAGCGGTCGATTTTCTTCACGTATCATTCATACCACATGTGGTCCCTTTAACCCTCGAATAAGTCGCGCCACTAATCACTAAACTCCATCCCCGCCGCGCAACAAAAGTCTGCAGTAGGTCTCTTCACTTTAGCGAGACGAAGAGTATGACTATATTTGTTGACACCTTTTTTTAAAATCATTTTTGATGAGAAGATGGGCATTGATACCTCCTAAAGAAGGGGTGTCTCGTGCTTGTCCTTGGCTGTAATGATGAGTTCTTGTAAGATTTGAAGACCTTACTGGTGAACAGCCATCTAGCCGCAATGACATTTCAAGCCACTGCACGAGGTTGTGAGGCTAAAACTTTCTATGCTCAAATGGGGCTCAAAAGTAATTTGGAATCTCTCGAGCAATTTTTAGTCTGGTAGTATGAATTGTTCAATTAGTAACTCATACTCTTCGGTACTTATCAGTATATTTATTGGATTTTGTCAACACTGATTGTCGATAGTAGCAATGTTGCCACTGAAGACTTGAGGAAAAATCGCCTTGTCACTTCAGAAGCATTCTAATTTTTTCTAGCATACCGACTTTACCCTATAGAAGAATTGATAAAAAATGAAAAGTAAAATTTCATTTGACCTAATAATTATTATTTGAACCAACATGCCATGTCAAGTGCTATATAAAGTTCATGTAATTTATGTTATGTAAAAAAATAAAATTTTTGCGAGGCGAGTTTCATAGCCAGCAACCAAACAGTGTCCCCGAATCCGCTATCTCTCAATCGGTTCGCTATCTAACATAAGAACTCTCCGACGAAAGGCGAAAGAAAAACGATTTCTGAAGTCCTGAGACTCAAAATTCTATCATAAGAAAGTAATTGGGGTTCTATCCTATTTGAAAACGTTAGTTGATTCCAGCGGTTTTTGCTTTGCTTGCCTAAGTTCGCTATGGAATAAATTACGTTCATTTGGGATATTATGATGGGCTCTTTCTGAATATGTCTAGCTCATGATGTCATCAATACTCCAATTAGTATCTATCAATACATATTTTTTACATAATGCTGTGTGTGTAATTCGTTGCACAGTTTTCTTTTTGAATGCTACGGAAATACGTAGGCATCTAGATGTCGACTATTAACTTTATTGGAAGGAAATCGATCTCTGTTGAGAGGTTATAGGATGTTTCGCGGATCTAGCCTATGTCAAGCTCCAATGAAATTTCCATGGTTTTCCTCCATTACAGCCACAATCGATGTCACCATTGATTTCTCCTTGTCGGCGTATCTTTTCTTAAGGATCTCGGTCGGCTATCACATTTGTACAAATCGTATTTCAAACACCCACCTTTACGCTGTAAATTAGGAATTTGTGGGAAGGCCAGTGGATCTTCAATGTTATAAATACTAACAATCTATAGTGCAGGCAAAGGTTCTGACTATCAACTGCTACTTTGTGATCTGATAGCGGCGATAATGGTAGAAGCGACATATTATTGAAAATACTGATGGAAGATTATCCTCAGTCCTCTACTATGATTCAACCATAATGGCGTGAAATTGTAGGATTAGTTCGGTGATCTCGTTCAACTCCGTGCCAGGTCATTCCAACCGTTCCTCCCATGGTGTTGTCCGATTATGACTGTGTCTGCCTCATGCAGGCCATTTACTGCACAACGAACACCCTCCGTTGGTGATGTACAGCATCGAAGTCGTTCTATACTTCCCATTACTCGATTTAGTTTGTTAACTGTCTTGACAACTTGGCGCAATGCCTGCAGACAGACTAATTCATGCGTCAAATCCTTGACCTTGACGTCATGAACTCGCTCGCACAAATTCACGTTATCAGAGAAATTTTGAAGGTTTCTTCACAAGTCCGTCATTCACGCGCTATCCAATTCCTCTCCTTGTCAATTCCTTGCGCTGTTGCTATACATCCTGCTTCTTAGAGCAATTTTGAGTAGATTTGGAATTAGTCCGCTTTCTACGGTAAGCGGATTTTGGAAGAACACGCAGCGGTAGTTATGCGTTCTTAAATGTATCATCATTATCAGTCCTTGAGCACCGATTTCTCGTCTGTTTCTCGCCATGTATCGCTGTTTTGAAGCGATCTGTTTATGCAGTCAGATTCACTATGCAAATTTGGCATATGGAACCGTTCCCATGCGGGGATCGTCGTCTTCCGCATCACATTTTCCCGCCAAAGACAATCACCATCGATCAACTGTTTCAGCTCACCGGTGTCGTTTACTATAAAGTACGTTTTTTATTCACATACGAAAATTTTTAACTACTACTACAGGTTTCCACACTTGAAATGTTTTCGAAGTTTTACTGCTCAGTGGTCAATGATGGAGATGAAATTAGTGTTAAAAATTATATAGGTGGACATGAGTGATACTACGGCGATGAAAAAACGACTGTCACGTGTGAAGAGCGAGAGGAAGGTGAATAGCTCGGAAATGCTCACCATAAGCGAATCCATTCCCGACTTCAACGAGAAGGTAACCTTTGCTTGCCTTTTTTGCCCCTTACCTTCTCCACAACAGTGGAGTGACGTATAGAAGCTTCAAACCCTACTACGGTATCATAATTTTCATAGATGTTGTACTACTAAGCTATAATATTTGAGAAATAAGCAAAACGCAGAAAAAAGTTATGAGCGCAATTATTCCCACCCAATAGGACACAACTTTTCCACAATCAGAAGACGTGATACTAATTTTATAGAAACTGGAAATTTTAATAAAATTCATCTCATAAAGAAGCATTATTATATTCCTCTAATATAAATAGAGATTTAGGCAGAAAGTGCGGCCTAAGGACTAGCGATTACCTGGTACCTGGTTATGATAGCCGTGCCGTGGGCCATGCACACAGAAGCGGCGAATACCCTCAGTGTGTAGCCTCAAATTCTGCCAAAGCGTACAAAAGATACAGGCGATTAAGCGATAGAGCGCTCGGGGTTGGGTCCTTTCCTTAGAAATGCGCCGAACTTTCGGTTCCACTGAGCATCATAGTGGTGCATATTAATGCATATTAGACCTATCCAATCATCTGCATAGCCCAGCGATCTACTAAGCTAGCGTTCTTACGTCTCCTGTCAACTCTAGCATTATAATGGGTCAGTGGGGTTGCTACGATCGGTATCTGGATGCGATCAGTCAGCATGCTAATTGTAGGAATTTCCTGAATACTGCACAGTACGCTCGAGAGAGCAAGAGAGAAGGAAAAGAGAGAAACAGAGGGAGAGAGAGAGAGAGATGTTTAGTTTACATTCCAAACGCCCTTCAAAAGTTTTACTTTGTAGAATTCTTAACAACAAAAGATCGAAATATCCAGATAATTATAACAAAAATTCAAATATCGACACTTCTAAGGCTTGTGGATTTTGAAAAATGGAACTCTAGGAAGCGAGTTTCCGAAAGATGACTGAGTGAAAATGTGTAAGCTTACGGGAGGTGATGGAGAGCATTTTTCAGCTCGACGACTACTACGAACCAACAACGAAGAATCTGGACGTGGTTTCACTGGTTGTAGATGGTGCATGCTATTACGACGTCGAACCAGAGGTTTTTATGACAAAGACTATATAGTCAAACATCTTTTTCCATTCAAGTGATTAACACGTGATATTCGATATAAGCTCTACTGCATATGAAATTCTAATCTTATGGTAATTCGGTCTTTGCGGATGGAACGGTCTCAATACTTATCGTTCTTATGTCTGTTGGAATGCTCAGCTTTCAAACTTCTCTGACTATTTACATGGTAATTTTAATATTGCACATCGCCATTACGTCGCTGCTGCACGTTCGTTGGAGTCGCTTCCTCCCCTAAGCGACAAAGTTGTGTTCACCTAGACGCAAGGCAGGGACGTTTCCTTAGATCTGCATCACCTGTATCACCTGTCGTCCCGTTGATCGTCGAGTGACTCGAGCGGGTACCAGCAACTCTTCCATTTTTCCCTATCGCGTGCAAGAGTAGCCCAGTGGGTACTCCTCGCTCTAGGGATTCACTGAGCATCATATCTTTCTTCTATAGCTTTCGTGTAGAAATCGGACCAACGGGTCAGTGGTCTTCCTTTGGAGCGCTTGACGTCCCGAGGAATCCAGTCGGTAACGGCTCGCGTCCATCGGTTGTCGTTGAAGCGCATCACGTGTCCGGCCCACCTTATTTTCGATATCCTGGCGTGTAAAACGGCGTCTCTGATTTTCGATCGTTGACGTAGGTCGGAACTTCGGATCCTTTCTCTCATTTGCGAGATACGGGATACTCCTAGCATCGACCTTTCAAATGCGCGTTCGATAACGGCAAGTGATCTTTCATCCTGCTTACGTAGCGGCCAGGTTTCTGCTGCATACGTTAGGGCAGGGATATTGTCGAGTCGAAAAGGTGGGCACGGAGTCGGATGTTCTTTGTCCTCTTCACTATATCTTCGATGCTCTTAAACGTTCCCTAAGCCGCTCGTTTCCTCCTGCTTAACTTTGGAGCTAGACGTAACTGGAGCATTCGGAGATTGTCGTTTGCTCTGCATAGAGGGTGCAATAATCTAAGAGAAGCATCCTTGCAAAATTATTAGAGAAAATTATAGGAAAACTCGTTTGCAGGGCCAGCACGTTCTCATCGGTCTTTCCAAGGCCACACTTTATCAAATTGCTCTTGGTCATTCTGTACGTGATCGAAAGCAAGAAAACTGTCATACGACAATAGCGTATCAGCACTTACATTTGCGAAAAAAATATCTCGTTAACTCATATGTGAGACTTTTATGTCGTTTGAATTCGACGTAGACTACTAACAAAGGCTCCTACACATTTCGTCCTATGCAGTTAATGAGAATAATTTCAGACGTGTTTCATGATGAGTTTGAATGAGCCTGCTGCTAAAAAAGAGCTCATAAATTCGTCATTGAAGACTTCAATAGTGTTGTAAAAAATTAGTGAACCTTGATGTGGTCAAACAGTTTGGACTAGCTAATTGAAAATTGAATGAAATGACCTGTGTCACGACATTTACAGCAAACTGTTTTATGGGATTATATTCAACACGTAGCCAAACATTACAAATATTTGGATGTCCCGTCCTGGCTGGATATGAAGGCCCTTGGACCTATCATGATTTGCACTCGTTTTTTTGTCAACCCAGTCATCATACACGGTGATGCTCTCCTTCGGGCATGACGACGCCCAGGAGTGTCTTCCCGCATGTCTAAAATCGTTTCCACCTGCCGATTAAGGGGAGTGAGGTTAGCCACGAACACCTAAACCCATCGCTTAGGTGGTCGTCCACGCTTTCAGTTAGGTGGAAGTTCACTCCGGCTTTAGTTTTGTCCACCAACCATCTGTCCTTGTTATTCTGGGGACCTATTTGTGCTTCGATTTCTGTGTATATCCTCCTCGTCCTTTAAGGTGGGGTAGGTTTTGAATATATGAGTTGCTCATCTTGACTAGACCCTATTACAGTTGACTAGATCTCGGAAGAGCATCATTTGAGCACTCTGTGGGAACGTTACAGATTTCTAGAAGTGATTGAAGTAGTGGATCTCCTCTCTCTGCTGCACAGCAGTGAGCTTGGAGCACCGTTCATCCGGAAAAGTGAGCACGGTGTTTTGAACGTGCAATTGTGATCGGTGGCGTCTTTAGGAAACCCGAATAGGGCCTGTGCTGCTCTCATGTTTTGTACAAACACCCCATTATCCTGTAATCTATGTCTAAGGCGGTGGTCGTTGTAATCCGAGAACGGTCCACTTCGATATATGTGAACCGACTCTCCTTTAACATTGGTATAAGCAATCAATCATATTTTCACGTTGATTAAGCCTGTAGCACGAGGCTGTTGATAAACACTTCTATTTTGCTAACGTTTCGACTCAGTCATTTTACGTTTTCCAAAATAGCATATACTTGTTTCTGAATATAAGTACTGGTCGAGAGAGGTTCTGCGTTTGAGAGGTACTCCATTGAAGAAGGTGCGACTCGAAGAAAGCGATGGCCAAGATATACAGTTAGGACGAACAACAGTGGACGATCGACTTGAATTATCAGCTCTAAAGAAGACGAAACACGTCGTGAAGTTAGCCGAATGAAGGTGTTTATCGATAATCACCTCATGCTACAGGATTAATCAACAGCGAATATATTATCCAGTTTTATTTGCTTACTTTCGTACTGTAGTGTGTGGCATCAATATGCTTTGAAACTGGGACATATAAGTAATATATATATATACCAGTGATGAAGTTCCAGTGGCATTTGTTGAACAACTAATCACTGACTTTATATTTTGGAAGAAAGTTAGGAATGTCGGAGCTAAGTTCAACACTAAGTTCTAGTTTATGACTACTATGAATTAATTGCTGCGGATGGCAAAATAAACAAGATTGGGAGATCCCGTCGATCTTCAACTTCATGAAGCTCAATAAGGGGCTCTAAAATTCTCGACACAAAAGAAGTTGCATCGATTTTTTTCTCCGAATATCAGGTTGCGTTTGAAAGAATGAAGAAAGGCACAACTCCGAAATTGATCACAATTCTCTTCTTTTCAGTTGGATGCCACGGACTACATGTTTTTACAACTTATATTGCGTCTTATGAATTTTGACACTAGAGCAATGGACAGCAAATTTATTAACCAGAGTTATTAGAATTGAACAGCACTATCCAAAGTATGCGAATCAGCTTGAACACATTTATGGCATTCATCAGGCAACAAATCAATACCGCTTTGTGCAACAGAATTTTCGGTTTTTTTTATGGTATCAAACTTGTCCATACTTGCTATCATGAACGCTCACGAAGCCTCTATCGCAATTTGCTGTTTTAAGAATAGAAATTGCGACGCGAATAACAGCCCCTTTTAAGAAAATCAACCGTGCCCAAGCTCGAGAATTCGTGTTTAAGAGGGCAGCGTTTCGGTTCTTTGCTGAGTTTGGCACCGGTAACACCAACTTGAAGGACCAGTTGCGCTCCGGACGTCCATGCGACGTTTTTCTCACGCCAATTGTTATGCTCATCATCTTTTAAGACCTGACGGGACCGATTCATTAGGACATAAGCACAACAGCACAACGATTAATAAGCATAAGCACAACACCATTCCCTGACCTTTTGCGTCCTTAATATAAGCAGATGTGCTGTGAGCTAAAGTTCGGACTGTTCTTAGTGAAGCTCAAAGACTCCATCTTCTACGGAACAACTCATTATGACGATGAAAATGAGCGCTCAAAACGAAGATTTCTTGGAAACGCTGTGATCATGACGGCTTGTGAAGAAGAGCTATCTAAGTATTCATGAAAGCGCTCAGATGATCGTATACTTTCATTGGATAGTCATGAAGAGTAAAATAAAACAACTTATTTTCTATTCGCTCTATGTTTTCTATCGTTGTGATATGCTTTGTACCGTTAATACATTATCAAAATGTGCCACTATGTCTTTTACTTTTTTAGCGATTGAATATAAGTTTCTTCTGATTCTTCAAGATATTCCTAGGAGGACGAATGGATTCGCATCCAACTCGAAAAGGGGGATCTGATTGTGATTCCAAAAGGTGTTTCTCATCGCTTTACCGTTACTCCGCAGGTCCGTCGTCTCACCTTCATTACTTTAGCTGTTGCGAAATTCATATTGTTGCAAGCTTTGTATTATTATCCTGAAATGTTATCATTATGCGAAATTTAGTCTCAATGACTTTTGTTGCGTTTCTTAACTGCTTTCATTCCAGAATTATGTACAGATACAACGTTTCCTCCCGAAGAAACCAGATGATGTACAAGGATGAGGTCTACCGAAACACTTCCTGCAGCGGATATTTTTTTTTAACTTAGTTAGGGTTACTGTTTAACATTTGCATGCTTATATTCTTTAGGTAGTTTTATAATATTGAGACGAAAAAACATTCTAATGCTTTTGTTCTGTTGCCATTCATAGCCAGTCTCTTCTGAATCCTATGTTTACACATAATACACAAAAATGGCACCATTACACCGACTCGTAAGGGTGCTCCTAAAGCAGCTTAGCGAAAACATTGTCGAGTCAAAAAATGCCCAGTTTTTAAAACCACAGTGAAAACTCACGTAGATATTATGATTCTCAAGTTGCAGAACAATGGTGTAATTCAGTGGCCAAAAAGTCATCGATATAGCTGATATCTTTCTCATCATTGAAATTTCTGGTTTTTCTCACCTAAGAAGGAAAAATGGCATTGATAAACAGATTGAGGCCGAAAAGGGAAGTGAGACCGATTCGCGAACGTGCAAAGCAAACCTGACGTTTTCAGTTTAGCCGATAACCGAAGGAAAAATTATCTTCATGTTGATCCAATGAGTACGACAAGGGCATGTCGCTCAACTCTCAGCTCACCTCGCCAAGTGCGCCAAGTGCGGCAAGCAGTTCTGTTCGTTCTGGTTATCCGGAGACAAACGGATATTCGGCCTCATTCGCTGGACAAGAATTTTTCATAGGAGTGCTAGTAATCATTCGAAAGCTTAAATCCCTGGCTACAGCGCTGTGTGGCCGTTATTCGAAGATATCCTTCTACAACATTATAGCATACAAAATAAAATAATGTTTCACACCCACCGCACACTTTCATTTTTATCCATTTTTCGTATAATTTGCTGGAAGTGCGAAAAGAATATGTACGTGTGGAGAAAATATTGTGAAATCCGACTGACTAATCGTCTTATCTAAAGTTTCTTTCAAAGCAGAGAGAAAGTTCCCAGCTGAAAAACAAGTTGGACCCCGCATGTGTAACGCGTCAAGACATCGATCGATCGCTCCGCTCACCTGCCCGTAGATTAGGCGGTAAACAAGCAGCCGAATGTGTGAAACTCGATCTTATTTTTCCTGACACACTGTATTGAAACGGTCTTTACAGAAAATAAGCACAACGTTGGAGTCGCTTAAGCTTACGCTATCGAATGAATACTAATGGTCTAAAGAAAGAGCTCTGTTGGCGAGGTGTGAAACACCTATGTTTTCTTTCTCTCACAGTGATACCAAAAAGGTTTTCCAAAAAGCGAACAAATTTTTGAGTTCTCCGAGATTTGCTATATCAGAAGAGTGCTAGAACTCTAAGAAAGGAGTTTTGTTCAGCGAAATATAAGCGCGATGAAAAAAAAAACGCGTGGTCGTGTGAAACATCATTTTATCTTGAACTTTACAGCGTTGAAAAGGATGTTTTGAGAACCGATTATGTACGGCGCGCTAGCCAGTGATTTAAGCTTCCGAATGATTGCTAACGCTCCTATGAAAAATTCTTGTACTGCGAATGAAGTCGAATATTCATGTGTCCCTGGATAACCGAAAAGGACCGCAGTTCATAGTGCTGGGTGGTTAGTGGCTCCCTGCACGGCGAGCTAGAGCTGGCGGCGTGCTCCTGTTATATCTAGTGAATTAAGCTGGTGCAAAGCAAAGTTTGTACAAATGATTGTGCAGTATTGAAATCATGTGTATATGCGCATGGCACGTGAATATGTACGTGTTTGTATGTGTGTATGCGCATGAGTATGCGAGGAGAAAGTACGAGGTGTATGAGTTACCGAATCATATAGTCGATTATCTGGATATCAAGCTTTCAGTGATCTTAGTCAATCAACGTAGCAATCGCGGACTGACTTCATCTCTTCTTAAAGACCCCTGAGTCCTCTATCATCCCATGTGAATTCAGCGACGATTGAAATTCCCGATTAGAGGATCGAGTCTATGAAAATTAGTTGCCTAGACGGTTGCAAGGTCTTGGGACAATAAAGTATTGAAAGCGTGATTGATGAGTTGGGAAAGAACCATATCCAAACTCTATTAAAGAGGCAAAACTATGACTATATTGCATCTTCCGAACACGCTGATGGTTTTTTTTTTTTTGGAGTCGACTCTATTAATCTCGGCATGATCAACAATTGACCGTTTTCTTGCATATTAGTATAATTTATAGAACCACAACTTTGTATTTTCTCATCAAGAAAAACGGCGGATTGATAGCTTTCTTTGTAAACGTTGTCCTACTAAGTCCAATTTCTTGTAGTGTCAAGACTTCTTACATAATAGCAGAAGGACAATCATCTTTTTTATTTTGAAAAACTCACTATCACAATTTACTGCGTGGATCCCAGCACTTCTTGCATTCAAGTCATTTCTAGGTAATCATAATCAACCAAGATCTTCGAACATGAAATGTGTTGCCTCGACTTTTGCCTGAAGATTTTGTCGTCTTTATGTATCTCGTAAAATGTTATTTGCTACATATCAGCATATAGTTTTCGAGATAGCAGAACTAAGGCATTCCTAGGACGTCGGTGATTGATATCAAGAGAGTATCGACGAGAAATGGAGCCAGTGGCTTGTTTCATCACCACGTTTCCTGCTGACGCACCTGTTTCATTAACCATCGCACCACCTCCTTCCACTAACAGAAGGATATAAAAAGCCTGATAATCATTTTTTTGACCATGCATGTGACTTGTTATAGGGCAGCTCACAGAGCCCGATACAAGTGTTTCAGCCTTGAAGTCTTGTCAATCGAGCAGCACCCTTCGTCGTTAGCCAGTCCTCTCTTAGGAACTCACCCCCTATATAGAGTTGGCGCAGACGAACTTTCTACACGTGTCATTAGATGAAAGTTCACTGAATGGACAGCGTTTTACCCTCGATTGCTCTTGGCTGGTATCGTTAACTATATGATACCCTTCGTTTCGACTCGAACATGGTTCAAAAAATGATTATCAGGCATATTGAAAGTTGAGCGTAGTTTTAGAAAACACTCGAAACGAAAGGTATGATATATTTACGATACCAGCCGAGAGCAGTTAAGTGTGAAACACTTCCAGTCAGCGATATTTTCACTTACTGGCACATGTAAAAAGTTGTCTGCTTCAATTCTATATAGGAGTTGGGTTCCTCTAGAGGACTGACTGAAGACGAAAGGTACTGCCCGACTGACGAAACTGCGAAGGCCGAAATACGTGTATCGGGCTCTGTAAGTTGCCCTAGAACAGATAACATGCATGGCTTAAAAAATGATTATCAGGCATATTGAAAGTTGAGCGTTGTCTTAAGAAAGCACTCGAAACGAAAGGTAAGATTATAAAAAGCTATTTGTGCTTGCGATCTTCACAACCTCAAAATTTTGAAGCCGCAATAAATCTTTTTTTCATAAGCCTCATGTTTAGTTTTCAATACAGAACAACACTGATAACTCATATCAAAAATAGATGAAAGTCCATTTACACTAACTTACAATAGACTATTTTGAAATCTGGCTTGAAAATTCAATATAGTCTGATAGGATGTCCTAAGCCTTGCAAGAGGTGCCGTATGATATCTTGAGTGGTAGACGTATGACTTGAGGCAGCGATTCCTGACACTAACTGCGTCTGGCAATATCAATTTTTAAAACTCATATAAAAGATTAAAATGATGTAAAATGGGTTGAAACACCTATTCAGATCACGAAAGGTTTCTTGAAAAGATCGAAACGCAACACCGTCACTATACGATCCTGTTGAGACCTATTGCATTGTGCTTGACGAAAACGATCTTGTCGACATTGTCTTCTACAAAAGTTGAAATACACACTACTGACCAAGGTTCTGTGTGTTATATTGTTTTTTGTTCCTCGAGGCATTTCGTAAGCTTTTATTGAAAAGTACACTTAGTTGCTTCATTAACTTGTCACAGCACCACTTGAAGGGTTCGGCTTAAGGTAACTGAACTTTGTGATATTTGTTAATTCAGTCTCTTTATATGTCGGACTGTAGACGTAACTAACTGATTTGCCTCGCTATACACGTGGTCAAATCCAGAGCCAAATAAGCTGTAAAAAATAGCGATACACACGCAGTTCTGAAGGATCACCACGCTCACTAACTTCTCATCACTCCTGCGAGCTTTCGTGACCTTGCATTCGAGCAATAGACATTGTCTTCTCATCCTTCACACGAGTTTTCCGACATTGATCACTCCGTGGAGGCGCTATGTATAAATTTGTTCCACGTGAACTTTTATCTGGCATGATGCAGTGGTACTGAAAATCTTACTCAAGCAGCAGAAGTTGGCTAACATTGACTTCCATGGTTCGACTTTTAAAATGTTGACAACGAGCTGAGCTGTTATTAGCTCATACTGAAAGCAGCATGTACGATAGCTCGGCGCGGCAAGGAGTCTTTATTATCAAACATTGCAGTGGAAATATGGGAATTTGCTTGGTAATTTGAGGGAAAAGTCGTGATGAAACGATGAAATATAGTAGAAGAAACTGCTATTAAAAGTGTTCAGTTAAGGGATTGCCCATGTATAGAAAAATCTTCTATGTTTTTTCGAGAACAGCACATTGCTGTGAAAAGGAATAAATATTCAGCTCTTATATGACTTTGCTTCTTCTTCCTTATCCATGTTCTTGTAGTCACTCGATAGCTTGAGAAATGCCTATTCTCACACTGAGTTTGCTTTGTGAAATGACTTTTTTTAGTACGTTCTGCAAACGAAATAATAACGTTTGCTAACAAAATTTACTTTCCAGCTTCACAAGGGATTTTCTTGCTTTTTATAGCAAAATTTTGATTTTTAAAAACTTTGCCGCTAAAAATATTGAACAATACTAAAGAAACTTCCATGGATATATTTATAGTAAAAAGATGTCTAAAATATTCCCACTTTTTTATAAGGTTCGCGGCAACTGCACTCGGTTGGCAGCTATATAGTGAAGTTTAGATGGTCAGAACACTTAGATGCTTATTATTCGAAGAAGTGTCGTTCACTAGAGTACTTTTTTTACATTTCGATCAGCTTATTTGGGTAGTCGTCGGGTGAACACTCAAGGAATTCTAACTGCTAATTACGAATTCGAAAAAAAACTCGTTTTGGTTTATTTAGCCCTATGAATTGTTGGGCAACAGTGCTTTTAAGTCCTTTGTTTATCGAGAATTTTTTGACGCAACTCAAGCATACAAAAAATTACCTCATCCAACAATTCTAGGGGTACATAGCGCAACCGGGGTTGATAGCCTTCGCCTCGAAACACAATG
The DNA here is from genome assembly GCA_019055375.1 of Parelaphostrongylus tenuis. Taxonomy (NCBI): domain Eukaryota; kingdom Metazoa; phylum Nematoda; class Chromadorea; order Rhabditida; family Metastrongylidae; genus Parelaphostrongylus; species Parelaphostrongylus tenuis. The sequence goes on along the minus strand of JAHQIW010000245.1, from coordinate 26,427 downwards.
GCGGCTTGTTACCATGCAGCTGCTTCAAAGCGAACTTTATGTTGCATCGACAAACCGAAGTCTGTGTGTAGTAGAGTGCTATAAATGCCCAGCGACACATCAAAACCTTGGTAAGCTGATAGATCTCCTTGAGTTAATGTACGGATCAACTGCGTTTTCTGTTACTCCTCAGTTTTCACATGGAGTAGGATAGAATGCTCGGCGCATCCCCAGAGACTGAACAACATCGATTACACCATACTTCTGGGAACATCCTAATGAGAATATTATTTAGGAGTTTTAAATGGATGAATACCTCTAAGCACAGGATGTGAAACCAATCGTTAAGCGATTCAATCGTTCACGAAATCAAGAGTGTAGTCGGAGAGGAGAAAAACACTTAGTGGTTGCTCCTTCTATCCTCTCATTATAGGTAAGTCATTTTAAAGTCATGACGACTCAAGTCTCACAAATACTTGTTTTCACAAAACGGGTCTTCATTATTGTGGAATCGATTTGAATTCGAATTACTTCGAATCAATTTCAATCATAGGACGAAGTCAATACGTGTCTCTCTTAATTTATCAATGCTTAAATCAGTGAACTAGCTAAAACATAGAAATCAAAATCTTGTAAATTTCTTCAACATTTTGAACACAACACTACTTAATGAATAGCACTTTCTTTTGACAAAGAGTGTTCTTAAGATGCACTTGTTATCGAGGTAAGGGCTGTTTGATAGCACATTCGAAAAGCCAATATCATCAAAACAGAACCTTCTAAAAAGGAAGTTTTTCTCAGAAATCAACGGATTATATTTTAGTGTAATTGAGCAGAGGCTATTGAAGCCAACAAACGCGGTCAAGAAACGCTCGCTTATCATTTAACCAGTTGCAAAGCACTGAAATTCTAGGTGTCTTCAAATCCATTCCTATTTCACGAAGAGCTACCACCACCTTACAGTAGAGTGTAAGTTTACAGAAAGTAACATGTCACACTTTCAGCATTTGCCACATCTATGCTTTCAAACCAAGTCTGCAGTTATGCAGGTATATAGTAAGACTGGACCTACATTTCATTTATACCTACTATGTGATTTGTTGTTTCTTCTACGTCCTTACTATCTGCTTTTTTATGATCTGTCAGAGCAAATATTCACCAAAATTTGTCGACTGAAAATTTTTGCGTTCGTCCGACTTCTCTACTCGTAAGATATCACTAAATGCGGATGTTAGATATCTGTAATGAGTAGTAGGAAACTCTGAAAAGAAACATCAAAATATTATCGATGAGTATTAAAGGGGATAATATTCGAAGTTGCTCAATTATTCCTCCTCATTCGGTATATCCGAAGACTTGCTTCAAATCAAAAGCTTTCCCACTCGTTTAAGAAGTTTATGAGGTGTATCATTAGTTCTCATAATTTTTGCACTGTAACGAAATACGGTAATCTTTGCCACCAGTAAAAAGACATAGTCATAGAGATCTAGAACTTCTATGAGTTACAAATGTTATTGAGCACGTGTTTTTAACCATCTATAATCCTTTGCGGACGATAAGGGCCATTATGACCCTCACCTGGACACGCCTTTGGACGTTTACGAAGATTAGTACATGCTCCAAAAGAAATTCGACTTAAATAAGCTCTCAGAAAAACATTATCATCAAAAAACGATAAAAGATCACTGAACTGCTGTTCGAACAATTTTAGCAAGATCAAGCGCTATGCTATCCAAAATCTTGCCTTTATCAAAGGAAAATACCACATTCTTGCAAAAACGATGGTATTTCCAGCTACTGATGAACATTTTTTATTTTATAGTAAAATTGCTCTGTGAAAAGATTTTCATAAAACGTTCCACTATAAATTGAAAGATAATGTTTTATAAGCGCAGCCCACTGTTTCTAATTCATAGCGGTTTTTTCGGATTATATAGTTGCATTCCAATTTTCATAGAACTCTTTACCAAAAAAATCAAATCATCATCAAAAGAACTTTTGTATACGTGTTTCTAAGAACAAAAGAGCTCAACTGTTATGAAAATTCTTACTTTAGAAAACGATCTTTGTCGCATGCACTCGCATTTCAAGGATTGCGATTGGAGGCCTTGGTCTCTTCTGGAAAGAGCTATTCCACGAGATTATTAGTATTCATGCGATAGCTTGAAAAATTGAGATTTTAGAACCAAGGTTGGTTTTTGGACAGGACATCTCCTGCTTGTGCTACTAGCTTCTAAATAATAACATTTCGCGCTTGCCGCAATTAACCCATCATTCCAATTTTAGAAGGATTTCTCGATACGTATATGCTAGAACTTTATACGAAGCGAGCCTCATTACTACGAATATTCTTTATCATTAGAGGGACTTCTATAAACATATTTTAGTGAAAAGAAAGCTCAGTTGTCCCAGAAATTCTTACTTTCTATTATGAAAGCTATATTCTTGAGAAAACGCCTTTACAACATTTCTTAAAATGCATACTTCTAAGTCATATTTTACCTAACGCTGATACTGTTGACAATCTATCGATATATTCATCAACAAACAACAATATATAATTACAATATCGAACGAAACCAATCACATATGGCACAAATCTTTAGCAATACATATGTATCACTCGGTATTTTCCGTCATCTCCATCCTCGTTGAGTCTTTTGTTGAAAGACGTATTCTGTGATTTTATTCGAAGTGGAAATCACTCAAAAGCTAAAATGAAGTGAATTCGAACAGTGTATTTCATTTCTCAAATGGCTTATTTTTGCGCTATAACAGTCGAAATAAAATTTTGTTTCACATTTGAAGATTTCTCGCCCGACTGAGTTTTTATAAACATACAATAGTCATTCGATAGTGCAAGTCTCAAGGATTTCGAAGACATAGTTGATTTTTGCAGGAAATTCCCTAGAGCGCTGTAATAGTCAAAAGAAGATTAGGTTTAGCACTCCGAAGGGTGGGATTTTGCGACATTGCTCTCAAGTCACTGCTGTATTGGCGAGGATCGATTAACTGTGAAACGTTTTTCATCTGAGTGCTACAGTGAAATAAAGAGTTCTTATTGAAAATAATCTCTCATGGGACACGTCGAAATTTAAGGTATCGAACAATGATTAAAAGTCCAGCGCAAAAGCCTTGGACAGCGAGAAATGTCTGAGTGTGAAATTTCTTATTTTCACCATTAGAGCGCACTAAGATAGCCATTCTGAAAATAAAGTATTTCTTCAGAATTTTCGAGATTTCAGCTATAAATATTCATTTGAACTATTGGAAATTTTCAGAAAACGCGTTATTCTGTGAGGTCAAAACATATCCGAAGAGATCCAAGTTTGTCTAGCCTAACATTCCTTTAAGTGTTACAGCGCTCTAAGGAATCCTTTCCAAAAGCCACGTGACCGTTGAATTTGCTAGGATTTGCTCTATCTAGTAAGTATTAATTGCTCATGAAGAAATTTTTTTGAGACAAGCAATGCTTAAATAAGAGCATCTTAATTCGACTGTTACAGCGCAAGAAGCAAGCATTTGAGAAAGAAATGGAATATGCCGTTCAAAATCACTTGATCAGCTATCGACTGGTTCTTAAAAAACCTTAAAAAAGTAAAAATCTGCGTTTTCTTACCAGAGGGCTCAAACAGTGTGAATGTAAGGGAAAATAACCGTGTCTCTCCATCTCTTCCTCGCATACGTAGATAGCTATGTAAAAAGAGCGAAAGAACTTATTACGAACGAAATTAAGCATTGATCTGAGGTATGGGAATGTGAAGTGCATTTTTATTAAAAAAAAAATGGTGCGAAATATCTATTGAGTGGGATCGCACGCAATAAGCAGCACTATTTTTGACGAACTACTAAATGTTTTCCAATTTTCAGCCAGTATGATCAATTTTATGTACTTTATGGATTTAAGTATATGAAAATGGAAAGAGATAAAAGATAAGTTTGGAAAAATTATGGGTAAGTACAAATAAAATACCATAGAAATGTTTGTTAAAGTTTCTGAATACAGCTTCTTCATTAATACTTGGTTTCTCCTTCAAAGTGTGGATTATAAATCGACACTTATGTTATTTCTAATAAGAACAACCTTACTGAGGTCTGTCCTACCATATTTGACCATTTACTGATGTAAAAATCATATTTATTGATGAAAAAGTGCAAATTCTATCAGAGAACTACCACACCAACGTTCGAGCGCGGGCCGATAGCTTCTTTTCATTACCGTCCGAACCGCCCTCCAAGCGAAAATGACGCCGCCCGCAAAGGGGTATCGTGATGACTTTGTTAGCTGCTACTATGATGGGTATCTCAGATGAGTAGTGGTCCCTTGCTCCAGAGAGGCTTGTTTTTCGGCAATTTATATTTTTGACGGATTCGTTACGAAAAATGTCTAAGGAGGTGCCCTTACGTATAAATTTGTTGTTTGAATGTAGTAATTTAAGCGGCCCTCGGTCTTTTGCAGCGATAAAGGTAAAGTGAGAGCAATTGTCTAAGTCTGTGTCAACTATAGTAGTAGTCTTCTCTGCTACTTATCATCGGCTTCTCTTTGTATGCCAGACACGGGGTTTTTATATTAGAATCTATTTTAACAGCAACGTTTCTGTGCTCTTTCCTTTTTAGAGCCCGGAAAGATTAGGTTTTCCACAACCCAGTCAGTCAAAAACCTTCTTTATTCAAGCAGAAAAATCATCAAACCCAGGCTCTAATCACATCAAGCACAAAACAACTTTATAACATAAACACCGTTTTGATAAGTCGTCGTTAAGTGAGTTGTTCAAGTAAAGATCAACCGAACAGAGATTACACCCATGTTGAAAAGTTGTTTTGCTCTTGATGCGATTAAAATCTAGATTTGGTGATTTTTTTTCTGTTTGACTAATGGAGGTGTTTGACTGATGTGTTGTAGTTAACCTGATCTTCTCAAGCTCTGAAGAAGGAAAAATCACCGAAACGTCACTTGTCAGATTAAATTGTATCATAGATTCCGTGAATAGCTTACAAAAAACTGGGTTTTACTGAAGAATACCGAGGTATCTAGCTAGTCGGCTCTGCTAATGCCATTTCTATCATTATTAATAACATTGTTCATCCTATGAAGTATTCTTAATAACGACGGCGCATTTGAAATTATAAGAACGAAAAGAGTATGTTGATTAGATCTACATTTTCGCTTAGGTTTGAACGTCACTTAACCTCAGAGGAAATTTTAACCTCAAATAACCTCAAATTAAACTCAAATTTGTTGTGTGATAGAAAATGACTCGACTCAACCACATAGACTCGATGTAGCGATCTGCAGACCTGCAGAACAATTGTCGTGAGGACTGAATCGAGCCACCTAAGTTTTCTAGAAAACGATATTCCTAAACGTTGGCCATGATAAAGATTGCTAACAGTTTTATTTAAGCTAAGCAATTGTTGTATTCTGAACAAAAAAGTCTAAAATGGAAATGGGGTCATGTAAATGAAAGAATAAGAAAGTTTTGATCACCAATTCGTAGATGACTCAGTGCTTTAGGCTATGCTGTTTTACTGATTCGAAATATTCCTTTTCCAACTTTACATGATACGGCACTTTATATTATACCTCTGTCCAGCAAAATATCTCAGTGCATCTCTCATTTAACTTGTTTCATCGCATCCACGAAACACGAATATCTTTGGACTTTTATATTAGCTCAACATCTTGTTGAGAATTACACTCCCCTTCATGATTATCAATAAATGTTTATTTTGAAGAGCTTCTTATCGAGCAGCTTAGACAGCAGTGATTGTGTGCTTCTGTTGGGAACAGAAAGAGGAGGGGTGTCAGGGACATCACTTGTAGCAATTTTGATCAGCGGGTAGGTGCGAAACTTGTTTGTCCCGTTGTGAGGTCGAACGTAGGACAAGTACGTATTTTTGCTTCAATTCTCTTCCATTAGGAGACGTGTAGCAGACTGATCAGCAGTGTTAGAATTATATATGATGGATTACAGACGCAGTCGTTTGCTCGATGTCCAGGCTCACCGAACCACGAATCCTTTTGGGCTCAGGAAACCACTGCCATACTTGTCTGTGAGGCTATTGACACTGACTCAACTCAACGAACGGCCAACGCAAATCATCGCGTATGTCAAATTGCATCTTTAATAACGCTTGATGAACTGAAGAAATTTGGCGCGTGTGTCAAGAATTGGTCATCGCAGAGCGCTTCATCCTCCTTTAGTCTTTAATCTCGCTGTGCTTTGCGTTCCTTTGGTTCAAAATAACGGAAGCTTTGCTATATAGTTGGAATACGCACGCTTGCTACTTGCTGGCAAAAAGTGTAAATTATGATGGTTCTCATTCCGATTGATAAAGTTTACTTTGAAAAGAAATACACCGTCTTGTGGGTTGATATTTTTCACTGAAACGCCAAAGCGTGGATACAAATAACAGCACAGGAAAAAAAGTACTTCAAAGACGTTCCCATAAATAAAGTGTAAAACTGGTTCCACATACAGTGAGCAAAATGAAACATGACTTCTTAAGAAACTTCCTCGTAACTTCACAATTTTTTGAAATGCCCAAAATCTCCGTCGGCTGAAGGAAACATTTTCCTGTAATGGGGTGGTGTGCTCCAAGAGTCCCGGCGATAACAGCGAAATCAGTAGAATCAACGATTACAACTCGTCTTCTAAATGATGAACTTTTTTCATTCGATCATTAATTTTCAGCATTTTTTTTCTTAGTCTCAGGCGAAGTGTAGTTAAAGATGTGATCAACTGTTTGAGAACATTGGTCTATATCAACGAACAGCACAGAGAACATGATACATTTCCTACCAAATGTGACAGATGTTATTTTCGTACTTATCTATCAGAACAATCGTTCATTTTTGCAGCGTTCTAGATTTATTTTTTGAACGTCCCTATGACAGCTTATTTTTCTCTACAGAATTTTCCACTTAGATTATTGGCGAAAAATGAGGAAGAGAATCAAAAGAGGTCTTCTCCTTACGTGAAAAAACATTTTTGCTGCTCATTCCTATGTGATTTATTTTCTATGCATTGGTAATATGGTTACGTAGCAGTTGCATTAGTCTGCGCTCACCGCTTCGTACATTCAGCACCCAACTAAAATTATTAAACTGCGAAAAGATCTTAAAATGTGCCTTAAGAAGCTCGGAAAAAGCAGCCCAACGCTGTTTCAATTCTAGCACTAGTCCGTTCATCTCCACCAATCTCCTACACGATAAATTTCCTACAATTATGCGAAAGTCACAACAGATTTTGGTGGCGAGTTGGAAACTATAGTTTACTTTGAGTCCAGAAGAGAGAGAAAACAATTGTTCAAGAAATTTCCAAACAGTTTCAGCAAAGGTCAACTTCTAGTTTTGGAGCTCACGACAACACCCTACGGACTTTATTAACTACTTCAGAAAAGTTATTTTCAGTCTCAATGAAGCGCTTTTATCAGAGTGATGACTTTACTGAGCATAGCGCGTACACATATGAAAAAGATCATAAAATAAAAAAGAACAGAAATTAAAGATGTAAAAGGCTAAAATGTGACATGATGACTGAGCACTGCGAGTGAAATAGCTTAATCAACTAACATAAAACTCCTCGTTTGGCTTTTTCACAGTGGAACACTTAAATCATTTCGCTTTTCACTGATTCTTTTCCAAGAGATACACAAACTCTATTTCCTTTTTTTAGAGCAGTTTTCAACTTATTTGATTTGAAAATTCAATGTTTTGTGTCTGCCGTCGATTACCAAGAAAAAAAAAGTCAAAAATGCTGGAAAAAGACTATTGTGAAGACTTATAAAAATTCCTTCATAACTGCTAACCGCCACAAGAAGTTGAAAATTGCCAACAAGTAGTGTGGTAGAGTTTTGATGCGTTCGAAAGAAAGTCGTTTAAGAGATAACGATGTCGTTGTGCACGTCACTTCCATAGTAAATTGCTTTCACCTTTGTACCGAGCCGGTTATTCGTTGATATAGTGCCAATACTTCTTACTTAAATCATAAACGCGCTTCAGCGCAAGCTTTCGTCAGTCGAAAAAAGCTAGGTGAGTCCTAAAGAAAGGTTCATCATGTCTAACCTTACACCAATGAATTCGACTACTTAGGCACTGGTAATGGGGGTGAACGAGCGGTTTCACTCCAACGATGGCATTCGTGGTTCCGCCCATTTGAGTGTTTCCTACGGCATCATTGGAGTCGTGCTCGTGTTCTCTTCGATAGATTGGTTTTGTAGTATGACTCGTCTGAATAACCTTATTGGTTTTGTCCATCCAAGATTCGAAAAGGTAGAGAAAGTTTTCCGGTGAGTACTTTTCACTCTTATCATTCTCCATTTTCTTCATCCCTACCCACCTTGTCTAGGATGCTCAACGCAATCCGCATGTGCTCATTCATTAGCTTATCTGCAATGGTACTTCTTATCTGATTCCTTTTTGAAATAGAATTTCATACTATAACAGCCCTAAGTGCCGTATTTCAGTGTTCTGAAGTAAATGTTTTTGTTGGAAGCAATTCTATGATAACTTACTTAAACCACTCTTTTTTCTGGACTTAGAGAATGTTTTTTGTTTTAGTGCTACAATGAAACTTTCTTCCATTTCTCTTAACGCGTGAATTCTTTACATTTCCGCGGCCAGTGGGATTTAAAAACGGGCGCTGTTAGCAAATTCCTACCTTTTCCTTTCAACAGTGCGCCACCGGTTCGACACGACTAGAACAGGCTTATCGAGGCTATATCACAGCGGGTCGCTCATTTGGAAAACTTGACCTCACGCTCTTCACTAAAGGTGGAACAAATTAGTATCTTCAAAACAAAGGCCATACGTCAATAACTGCTTATTTAGACAAAAATTTGCAATGATAATCAATCTCGAGAAATTCGATGCGAATCCTAAATGTTGCACAAAATTAAATAACTATTTTGCTGATAGGAATCCTTGTTTCGGCTATTGATTAAGTTCAACACTGAACAAATAGTTTCCCATCTGATAAGAAAATTGTTGATTTTGTGCATTATACCGATCTTTATTTACTGCAGTGCAATCATCGCCGAGAACCCGAAGCTGAATTACGAAGACAATCCATTACCGAATTATACATATTTCGAAGCGGATGATAATCTTGGGATAGTTTCGGCCGAAATAACACTACCAGCCATACTTTATTTTCTGATTTTCTAACTCGACATTTGCTGGAAACACAGATAAAACAATGACGAAGCAGTCGAATTCTAGTGCCAGCGTGATTTAGATCAGTAGACACTTAACTGAAGTAATCTATGGACAGGAAGGTACTTAACAATTGAGCCGAACTGATATGTACCAACTAGTACGACATCGCTGGAGCACTTAATTTCTTAAGTCTGAAAGAAATACAATAACAAACCTCAGCAACAACTCCGTCTCGATCCCAAGCATAGAGATTACACTGTTACACTTTGTTGCGTCCTCATAGCTGAAGCCGGTTTTGTGGTAGTGCTTTAAGACTAATGTCATTAGATTAAGTCGTTCCAGAGTGAGATGAAGCGCAATCCGGAACTCTAACATGTGCCTACGTGTGACTGTACTAGCCAAAGGACCGGTTCTTGTTATTTCATTACGTGTGACTCTTACACTGTTTTGAAATAAGGAAAAAATGATATAGAAAGTAAAAAAGCATACTTCATGGAAAATTTTTGAATATCGATAGACAAGAGTCTTTCAGGAAAAACTTTCATGATGGATGGGAGCGAGAAGGCGCCGCGATTGCTGTGTACCACAAGGGTGAGCTGCTAGTGGATCTACAGGTCGGTTGTAACCAAGCCACTGCATTTTCTTCCCTGCAGTATAAATATTTTCAAGCTTCGTATATTAATAAATTAGTAATTGGAGAAAAGTTCGCAATGAAAATTTCTGTCCTTTTAAGAGATTTATAGAGAATACTCTCTGAAAGTCGATGTTATAGCATTAGAGATGTTAAAGACCCGAATAACCATATGTAGCTCTAACACATAGCGAAAAACTCCTTTCTTTCAAGGGTGGTTATGCAGACAAGTCATCAGGAAGGAAGTGGACACCGGAGACGAGAACTGTTGTATTCAGTGCAACCAAGGTTTGTTATTACACCTAAAATTAGTTTTTGAAATAAAAAACATCTGCCTATACAATATTCTCCGTGATTTCTTACTTTTATCCATTTATGTGTACCTTTAAGTGATGTTTCATAGAATCTTTCCAGCGGCACATAAAATGGTCATACACCAAAGCAAATGTGATACAACACTATTTGGTTGTTCACTTGTATCTCTGTTATCTCATTAGTTTGCTGGGCCTTCTTCTCATTGGAGCTCAGGTGGCATCACATCGATTCAGAGGACATCACTATTATCGTTCTTTTTAGTAGTGCCATTCTTTACTATTGGATAGGATTTACTAAAGTGCGGCTCGGTGTCTTAAAATAACTCCAAGTGGGCTTTTAGACAGAAACGTTGAATTCATACTTAGCTCAAATGACATTCTGACACGATTTTTCGTTGCACATTGTAATCCAACATCCAAAACACTTCTCACACAGTCTGTTCTCAGTTAAGCTTTCGACTATATCGTCGAATTTGTCAGTTTCAATGACTTCAAGCAGCATAAATCTCTTATTAGGCATTACGTCCCGGCGTTTTGTTTTCTTATGTGGTTAATTGTAATATTCAGAACTGAGAATGTGGGCAGCGCAGTGGTGGTGAAATACCCTGGTTCGACTCCGCGCCGGGCTTACCGAGCCTATCATCCTTTATTATATGGAAACTAATACCAAACTCGCTTAGGCGAGGTTCCTTTCATCCACAAAAGGATGGCGCCGCATGTTTGTGATGAGAAATCAGGAACTCCCTAGTAGTGCTATTTGAGTATTCAATGACATTAACGAGGAAGACTAAAGATTTTCAAGCAACAACCGACTTACAGTTCAAGCTCCGAAGACCTTTGTAATATGGATGCGAGTAAATGAACTGAATTCAAGAAATGATGGTATCCGCTTATATCACTTAGAGCTTCTTGAACAAATTAGGGATCTTTCTCGTGGAAAATGTCTGATTCGTCTTCTACCTTGAAAATTGTCTGGGGACAAAAGCGTTAGCATTTAGGCAGTAGGCGCATTGTGTGTGGCAATGTTGGTCGATCGAGGTCTTGTATCCTACGAGGATAAGATGAGTAAATTTTGGCCCGAATTCGCGCAAAATGGAAAAGGGAATATCACAATCAAGTGCCTGATGAGCCATCAGGTTAGTTGTCGATCTGTTTAATAACTCTGGTATCTGTTACTTTATTTGAGAGTTTCTACAAACTCTCTTTGTCCTCGAATTTCTGTTCTTATCTTCTTTCAATGTTTGAATTTGTAATTGTGCTTATGGTAAAGCACTCTTTTCGTACAATCACAGGCCTAACGAAACAAAGAATGATTGCTTTTGATGAGGTTTGATTCGGGATGGCGTGCACAGTTTTCTGTTACACTATTATAAGAGGCCTTTATCGCCGAGCACAATTAGTTTTACTAGACTTTCAGCAGTCATTCGAAAGCTTGCAAAATGGCGATTTCAATACTTTATGTGATTACAAAAAATCTACTTCGTGCGCTGTACCACATAACGGAAAATTATGTTTCACCTCAGTCGTGCATATTTGTTTGGCAGGGCCTGCGGGTGGCTTTTAACTTAACTTGTAGTTATCTGAGAGTTCAAGAAAAGATTGTAGTGATGGGCTTGATTTCTTGAAAGCCCTTTTAAATAAGCTATAGTAACAAGAAGAGTATCAGAATGTCAAGAAGAATCCAAAATTTTTGAAACAGAGAAAAAATTTCCAATTGAGCAATGAAAGTCGCGTCTTTTCGGAATGGCAGTTGGAATCGCTGCGCGTAACGCGATTAAAAAACCGCGCCATTTTCACCATTTTATTGAAAATTCTTTCTGCGTTTCAGCAAAATTCTAAGGTGTTTCGTAGCAGATTTGTGCTCCATGATTTTCCGTGTACCTGCCTGTGTTGTGATACGTATAAAGCTCCAAAATGCGAGGGAAATTAGAAAAGACTGAAAGCTTAGGTAAATATGGTACAAGTGATTGCATGCTAAGTATGTTTTTTGATTACTCTCAACAACCTTCAATTGTTTACGTACTTCCGAAATTGAGATCTTTGCAGAATTCTAGAAGAGCCTTTGCTCTACGGCACTTTGTGGGTAGTAGCTTTTATTTTCTATTTTATGTTACCAATGAACCGTCACGAAGTTCGGGCGACGGGCTAACTACTCCAAGTGCGAAACGTAACCTTCACTTCTTTCCTACAGCGCACTTAAGAAACCTTTCGTGAAAGCAGACCTAGTCCTATAATCGCCATTTTCAACCTATCTAATGACAACTGAAAACCTGGTAAAGACCTGTGTTCAGCGAAAAGGCCTAAAAAACCCTGTGTTAAAAAATGATACACGCGGAATAGTGTAGATAGCGGAGAGTCGCAGAAACGTCTTTACTCCCATATCGAGGCATCGTATGCATATTTCAGCAAGATTTTTCTCACGCTCTTCATTGGGTGATGCTTTTTATTTGGCATGTATACGTTTGAGTGTGGCATAGATTAAAGAACGGAATAGCACTAAGGTTATTGGTGCAGTGAATCAGAAAGCAAGATATTAAACAGGTTCGATCTCCTACGCCAACACTCTCATGCAGTCAGTCAATTAACCGCCTCTGCTCAGCTAACTCTAAGACTGTACGGAGAATCGTCTCAGCCAGCACTCCACGAAATTCATAGCGAAGGCAAAATCCTCAAACAGCTGAAACATCTGCAAGATATTTAAAAACCTCTGTGGAGAATGAATGCGAGGAAACGGATGAAATGCAAGAAGTGCTGGGATCCGCGCGGTACATCGTGATGAGGGGTCGTGTAAAATGAAGCAATAATGATAGAATGAGGAACATAAAAAGTAAAAGGTAAAGGTTGCATTTTTGCTTGTTTAAATCAAGCATTTTCATTATGTTACACCATATCTGTGTAGACCAAAACAGTGTATTTTCCGAGGGACCCGGACAAAGGCGCAGTAAACTGATTTTTTGAGACAGTCGTTCTATTGTTCGATTTCTGGAAGGGTGGTAGAAAAAATTACAAACTTTTTGAAGAGTGAAATCTTATGGACTGTTCAATCGTGCATGGCTACGATACGTGCATGACGTTCAGAACGTGTATAATGTTGACAGCAGGTGACTGAATTGTCAACGAGAGTTCTTTTTTCTTCACATTCAAGAGATTGGTTTGGCTTGAGAATATGGAGCAAGGTGGAAGATTATGCACAATTTGTAGGAGCTGTCAGAGAGACGCGAAAATGTGTGGGAGCTTGAAGTAATAAAACGATGAACTCAGGAATATAGTGACACCCACTCTAAAACCTGAAATTCGCCTTTCCCACGGCAAGATAAATTAAGTAAACAGCTGCCCGAAATCTATAGGATTCACTGCCACACTTTATGACCTCCAAAAAACACCATCGATGGAATTTCAGAAAGCATAATACGTTCAGCGTTCAACAACCTCATAGGAATGTGTCATGATTGAATCCACTATGCAAAGAATTTTGGAAGCGCATTTTATCTATACAGTGATTTTCGGGTGTAGCGATGCATTAATGCCGGTGTTTTCATGCTCTTAGACGTGTCTGGTACCAAATTACCTACCCCAAATGGAAGGCTTGAGCAGCCGAGGATTTAGCATCACTCACCGAAGTTGCTTATATCGCAAGTCATCTTCAGTGGATTATTACTTATGTGATCGGAAAAGAGGAAGAAAGTAGAGTGAAAATGGCGATTTGCAAAATCACACTTTCCGGTTTAGTGATAGCGTGCTTGCTATTCACCTCAAACGATTTTTAGTGTAGAATAACGTCATTCACAATTGGAAGTGTAAGATGATTCATTAAATGATGAGCTCTTCTTTGTTATTTGAGCCAACATGTCATGTGATCAGGCAATGGGCTCTTGTACAGCACGATACACCTGTTTCGACCTTACAATCTCGTCAGTCGGGCAAAACCCGTCGTCTTTCAATCTTTTTTAGCCAATCTATGATGACAATAAGATGAAAATGTCAGCCAAAAAGCAGTCGAGTGTACAACACTGTGGGTTCGGTGATATTTTCACTTTACCTACAGTGTAAAGCGTTCGTCTTCGACACTTCTTGCTGTGGGGACTGGATCACCCACAGGAGGTTGGCTAAAAGAGATTGAAAGACGACGGGTTTTGCCCGACTGACGAGACTGTGAGGTCGAAACACATGTATCGGGCTGTATAAGAGCCCATTACCTGATCACATGATATGTTGGCTCAAATAATAATGAAAAGATCTTTTGAAATTAAAGTGTGGTCTTGATAAAACCTTCGAGGTAAACGTAAAAACGATGGGCATTAATCAGTCTCGATAGCATAGAATGGAATACTCAGAAAAAAGCAAACGTGACTGGTTGCTATGATAACCTACGTACTAATGTCGGTATAGACAGGATAGTTCAGTGTTTCCTGATAGGCAGATGCGAAATGATTGATAGTAAAATTTATCTAACTTTGAGTGCAATATTCAATGGCTGCCGTTTCGTTGGTATCACCTTCGTTAGAATAGTTATTGTTGTTTCTAAGTCTATCTATTAGTTCTTGGAGACAAGCCGCACAGAGTCTGCGTAAGGTAGGAATGCCACATTGTCCCATTCCTACCTTGTACAACATTCTGTACTTCAGTAAGTAATGGTAAGATTTAAAAACAACAGAAACGGCTCAGGCAAAGGCGATACCGCCGTAAAGTCAGCCATCAATTATTGTGCTGTCTTACTCGATAGATTTTACTTATAATATGATCAATCTGCTCAGCAAGAAAAACAGTGACCGGTTTCGCCGTTATTTTAGAAAACTCCAAAGATTAAACTGGCTAAGTTCCATTCTGAAGGTGAAATAAGTGAATAACGGATTAGAACAGTTTTTTATCAACTGCGATAAGTAGGAATAAAAGAAATCATTTTATTTACACATGACCTGTCCTCACAATTTCTATTGTGCAGATCCAGCACTTCCAGCATTCGATTCGTCTTCGTCTTGTTCTTATATGACGTAGAATACTGGTCGAGAACGTCCTCGCAACCTCGAGGATAGCTTGCTTGGCTATGGCAATAGGACGTTCTTGTTGATCACCGGACAATGTTGGGAGTGGAGCCCGGCTCCACTCGCACCGTGACGAGCATTACAACCACTCGGCTACGGCCCTCGCAGAATAAAACAAATGCCGGTACATTTCTGTTAGTCGGCACAGGATGAAGAGTTGATCCTTCTACTGAACAAGAACTTTTCATGAAAGTGTTGGTTATCATTCGAAAGCTTGAATCTGTGGCTGATGGGCTACATGCCTGATTTTCAAAAAGTTTTTTTACAACGCTTCAGCAAAAGATAAATATCTGTAATCAACGCATGCACATTTCTCGTAAGGAGGGCTCTTTCTTAAATCACTAATGATCATTCGACAGCGTAAGTTTTTACGATTTCAATGCTGATGCTTGTCTTTTGGAAAGACCGTTTCACTGCAATGTAGCAACGAAAATAGGATTAAGTTTCACATCTTCGGGGCGCTTTTTTACCAGCTAATCTATTCGAGGTGCGTGGCCACCGTAGGTTCGATGCGGCTGCCCACCATCGATCGATCGAAAACGTAGACGTGTCAGATGTAAAGTGCGATATTTGCTATTCGATTAGAAATTTTTTATCCGCTTCGAAAGATACACCTGATTGAATGTATGGTTCTGATACTACGAGATTTCCTCTACACGCTGATATGCTTTTCCGCTTCTAGCAAAGTAGTAAAGAGTGTTCTCAAAAACGGCCACTTTTTGCACTAGCCGAAGCTTTCAAATATTACTAACACTTTTATGAAAAGTTTTTATACAGCGACAGGAATCGTTTCTTTACGACGTCTCGTCTACCAAAATAATCCAAATGTCAGTTGTAGCTAACTGTTTATGTGGAGAGATTATGCTCAGTATGTGATTTTTGACAATGTAGAATTTGCAACAAATGTAATTCAATTCTTGTTCCGATATCCAAAAATGCTGAATGATATGCAAAAATCTCGATCTCGTGCAGGAGCTAAATCCATATTTCACCTTTATCGCGATCCTCGATACCTAATACAGCATAAAGAGTGATTGCCAAGCGATTTTCATACCAAGTAACGACTAACTAAAGCGAATAGTATCCTTATCAACTGAGCATTTCAACAATACTGTCGTTCATTGGCTGAAGTCTTAGACTGGTCACAAGTAGGGTAACGGTGAAGGCGCGATAGTCGAGAACGATAAGATAAGCTGACCACTCCAACCTCGTAAGTGACAGCACTCTGATGAAAGCAATCTTCGACGTTCGAACGTCTACACACCTGTCAACTGATCAGAGATTTTATGAAACGAATTCTTCCGTAGGACACATCGCTTTAACATGCCGCTATAAAAAAGGCCATTCTTGCTCCTGAGATTTGTGAGCTCCCCTAGTGTTCTCTCATCAACTTCATCAGTTTTTGTGTTAGCGCTTTGAGTTTACTAAATGTTTTGCAAAATGTAGAGTTTTAAAAACGTAATTTAGCAAATTATCCCCTTTAAAGCAGAAAGCGTAACAAACACCGAAATTTAAAAAAGAGGATGTGGAAAATCAACCCGGTAAAATGTAGTGCGACAGCATGACCATTTGACCAATCAGACTTTTTGTGCTTTTTCATCTATTTTATTGTTCTTTCATGATGACATCTTCGTCATAGGCTGGACTCGCAGCTTTGGACGAACCCATTTCTCGCGAAGATGCGAAAAACTTCGAAAAAATGGCGTACATCATTGCAAAACAGAAACCGAACTGGGAACCAGGTACCAAAAGCGGGTACGATCATAAATTTCTGGGTCTTTCAAAATGTCGACTTCTTACATTTCGACGAAACGATTAACAGTTATTGAAAAAAATGTCCATTAGTGATTTATACGTCAGCGATGAGTAACATTTGTTGTTTATCCATTCGTGACTTTATGGTCATGATTCAGCAGATGCATGTATTAGAGGAAAATTATATGTCATCCATGATCAATCCCAATCACTAACTTAGGCTAAACAATCAGTATGTACCTTACAAGGAAAGGAAAGAGATTTGCTCAGTCAAGTTCTCTTATATTCACGTATAAATCCCACCTGATATAGTGCGTGAAGTAAAAACCTAGACAGTGTTTTCAGTGGAAATTTGAGGAATTTCAACAGTCTCAGTGATATCCAGGAATGTTGAGTAATATTCAAAACTATGAGTGTACGGAGAGATTTCACATTGCATTTCACCCATACCAGGGCTCGTGCTACCCCCTACACCACCGAGGCCACTGCTCTCCTATCACTCTTTCTGCTGATTAAAACATTATGACAGTCTGAGAGCATGTTCAAAGCATTTTTGATGTTGATATGGCAGTGGCTTATATACTTTTCGGCAGTCTCGTCCGCCTCTTCAAAGCCACACGTCCCACTAGTTACCCTCTACTGATAGTATGGAAGGGAAAAATGCTTTAGTCAAAACGACGTGATATTGTGGCTCTCACCATTCTTTCACTCGTTGCCTTATGGCTAGAGCAATCAACCATAGTAACAGTCGTAAACCATCGACTGAAAAAAGAAATGGTGAAAACCACGATCTCACGTGGTTCAGACTGAATGTGTTTCTCCGTCATACATTGGTGGGGAATAGTGGGCGTGGCTCTGATGAGACGGCGGGACTGCGAAAGTTATGAGCCACTGCAAATCAACCTCAAAATGCTTTGAATGCTCTCGACTGTCATAATGTTTAATAGCAGAAAGAGTGATAGGAGAGCAGTGGCTCGGGTGTAGGGTAGCACGAGCCCTGTATGGGTGAAAACGTACGTAAGCCACTGAACTATCAACCTTTTTATAATACTTTTTTGCTAATTATAACATTATACACACTTTCTGCTAATTATAGCACCATAACAATCCTATAAAAGCGTATAAACAAGTAATGTTTGCAAGTCTCAGGAATCGTCATTCCTTCCATATTGGCATCAATCTTCGGTGAGGACGACTATTTTACGTTTTATGTTTTTATTTGCCAAGTAAACAAAAGTAAATGACCGAAAAGTACTGTAAAATATCGAATAGCTGAAATATACGTTTCTTGCTTATGTATATTTCACTAAGAACACAACTAGCAAAAAGTTATTTCTGAAGAAAACAGTTTGTCGTATGCAAGCGGGTTTTAGATATCATGCAATCACATATGGATGGATCGTGGATCAAATCGTTCGAAGGGTGGATCCACAAAGAAGATCTGTTGGGCAGTTTTTTAGAGAAGAAGTAGCCATTAGACACGGTTAGCTATGAAAATGACTAAGAAACAAGCCTTAGCCGAAAGTTAATCAGCATTACAATGGATGATGCCCTCGCTTAGTCAGTTCTTCCAATTATATCTTCTTTCGTTAGCTTTTTTGCAGTTCCTCTCGGCATATATGTGTAATATTGATATATTGCAACGGAAAAAGAGTTTTCGTGAAAGAAAAATTACATAAAAGCACTGACAAGCTTTGCCATTCAGCATAAACCTTTTGACAAAAATCAATGAAAGACTGAACAGTTTTCTGACACATCTTGGATCTTGGTACACCTTTTGGTTGTATATTTCCATAGGACCCGGAAAAGGATGTGGTCGAATGGTTCTTTGTGACAGCCGTTCTATTGCTGGGTTCGGCAAAAAAAGGGAAAAGGAGAAGTTTTAGGATGGAGAAATACAGTTTTCAAAAAGCAAAGTTCATGGGTACGCATAGTCATTCACGCGCACTATAGCGTCTATGCTATCCGGAAATGTCAAACACATAGTAGTCTATCGTGTAATGAATGAATTTCGTTTCGGCATTCGATTTTTTTATTACTATGATCTGTACATATATGAAATGAGAACATAGAAAAAACGCCGCTAAAAAACGATTGAATAAAAGAACTCTGTTCGATCTAGCAGAAACAAATGCTGTTGATTTATTTCTTTCACTCCTTTCATTCTGCATTTGATGTGATTTAGCTGAAACGAGCCTATTTGATAATGGCTTCAATTCCAGGAATCGATTTCCATATTGGCCTTCCCAGTTCTGAAGAGCATACTGTTTCACGACTCTCAGTGCCATCTAAAGCTCATATTATCAAGGAGATCATCTATGATCCGAGGTGATTAGGCTTAGGCGTAGTCTAAAACTAAGGCTTAGATTTCAATTCAATCTCAATTTCAAAAAAAAGTCACATAAAGTATAAATGCCTCACATATGTAATGGCAGGTATTTGAATTCCAGACACTTGTAGGGCAACTAATACTCAAAACAGAAGTCGGTATGTGCCCTAGCATTATCCGTGTGATTGCTCATGGATTTTCTATTCTTTGAAGATCTCTAGTCAAGAAAGCCACTCTTCACAAGTACTTCTGTGCAGCCATTAATTATGGATGTCACAAAATTGTGTAGTTTGTTGACTACTTAGAAATCCAAGCCAAAACAACAGAACTTCCGTTTCCATAACACTGATCTCAGATTAACTTCTCTCACTAATGGTATTATAAAGATTATCGCTTTGACGCGATGCCTTTATCCTCATATTCTTAATTGTGGCAGAAGCTCTACTACTGGCTGGAATTACACGTGAATACGACGAATTCTTCTTGAGTTATAGTTACGCTTGCGGAGAAAATAAGCTGCACTCTACTATTCATTGCTGCTTAACATCCAGTAGAAAATATCACTACTGCCTAGAATGAGGCTTCTTGATGCAGGAACAAGAAACATTATGATCATGCAAATTTTAGAGCTACAATACGAGATATAGATAAGTATAATCGAAAGACAGTAAGAAGATGACTAGAATAAAGCTTTAGGCCCTGTTCAATCTATAAAGGTTACGCCATGCAGTTGATTTCATTATGTATTGTAGAGGTAATTAAATGCATATCTGGATCATACGATCGCTTCTGACGTGTGCTAGTAAAAAAAAGGACTAATATTGTGATTTCAGTTAAAACTTCAGCTCAGCTGGGGCTTGATGCGAAGTTCTCCTCCTCATGTCAATCCTTCTAACAATTGATTGCTGATAACCATCGAATATGTTAACCCTTTAGGTAAGACAGGTACACGCCGCAGGCCCCGTCTCGCCGTGCCGCGACATCACTAACCACTCGGCACTACGGCTGTTCCTCGCGCGCGGCCAGACGATGCTGGCGGCATGTCGCTGTCGCATCCAAAGGATTAAAACAGAGGTGAAAGATGCAGATCAAAGTTCTCGATGTCAATGTACCGGCGCGCGCTGCCTTAAAAAGGCGTAATGTCGGTTTGAATCTGTAAATAAACAAAAATATATCTATAGTATATCATATATTCATATCATATAATATATATATATACATATATATACTCAGATACAATTATTGACCTCAGCATTGATAATATAAGAAATCGTCCGCTCAAACTATCTTTATCATGATGTGATCATTTCGTGTTGGTATTCCTCGGTAAGAGACTATCTATGTTCAACGTTCATAACGGGAAGCTTGGAATATATATATGAGTTATCATTACAGAGTCGAAGTTGTTCTGTTATGACAAACCAAAAGAGCTTCCTGCTCATTCCTCTTAGTTCGAAAATCTCACTGACGAAATCTGAAAATATTTGCCTGCTGTTTTTAGTAATCCCTCTCATAGCGCTGCAATAGAATATAAACCTGTGGAAAGTATGTGTGGCATCACCCTTTTGTTTTCATGTAGCATAATGTTGAGCTGCAGATGAAAGAGATTTATCGATTTGCTGAGAAAATGCATTAGTCATAAAACGTAAGCGGAACGAATATAAATTATCAGTGAAGAATAATGAAGAAGGGTGAAAGCAAGTATTGTTAATATGAAAGGGCGCGTTTATTCTCTCAGAATGTGAATTATGTAGTAACTAGACATTATTGAAATATCGCTACTACTACTGGAAGATAGTTTTCGTAAACTCGAAAACCTCCATCTGAGAGTTGCTGAATTCTGGACGAGGAAAAAAACTCCACTACACTTTCTAGGGTGCTTATCGTTCTCGCGATACTTCACCTCCGTACTCCTACGTCGATAGCAAGGAAAGTGAATCCACAGTGGTTGAAGTTGGAGCAGGTTACGTCATAATTTCAACATTGATTTCTCGTGAACATAATTATCAAGCAGTTTTGCTTAAGGATTTGAATACTTTTAACGATCCTGAACTACATAGCATGGAACAAGTTGCAGCACTCGGTATCACAAAAGCACGAGATCTGGCTCGGACTCTTCTCACTAATGCTAAGCGGAAAACTGTTCAGTAAGGTACTTATATGTCTGAGATGAGCACAGGCAACAATGCTTGGTCAATCTGATAATCGGTTTTCATGAATTATACCAGCAATAACACACTTGCACGTCTTCTCTTTTTTTCGGTCAAAGTCGTCCATGAAAAAGATTTTTCCATGTATGGTGATGTCTGCTTGGTTGTGCTTCTCAATCCAGGAGATGAGCAAGTACTGGTGTTTAAAGCAACGATCACCTTCGCTTGAAGACTTCGAGGGAAGATATACATAAAAGGATAAAGGATAAAGCTCTCGCCGTTGATCAATCCCTGAGGGATGCGCCATGCATTCGTCTTCAGTTCATAACTTCGTTGGTGGTGATTGACTGCATATGTCGCCTTTCACGATGATTTGCGATGGCTTCCCGCTGTGTTGAGTTAGTGTTGCTTATCCTTCTAGATGAGCCTCAGACCAATGTGGATGACTTGGCGAGCCATGATCGCAAGATCGAGCCATCGACCTTGTGTGCGACGCAGAGCACCTCTGACCACTACGCCACATTCGCTCAATATATATATATATATATATATGCATATGTATGTATATATATGTATATATGTACATAACATATATAACATAATTGACCTATATATATATATATATATATAAACATAATTGGCCTACGGTGTGTGACGTCAGACCAATCCACCAGCCGTATAATTTGTACAGCTGATGAGTTAATAGTTCAACGTTCGAGGTTACTACTCAATAAGAAGTTTAAGAGAGAAAATGAGGCTATGAAATCCTTAGCTAAGGAGACAAGGGATGTGAAAACAATGGAAATAACAATTGAATTCTAATATATGAAGCAAAAGGAAAGAAGTAAACGTTGAACTTGAGAAGTTTCAGGCTAATGACTGAAAATAAAGAACAAAACGTGTTAACACATTTAACGTAGCATGGCTGAGTGGATAAATTGTTGCCGGATTCGACCAAGAGTGGGCGGAACAGGTCCTCGGGTCGCTTGGTACCCCTGGGATGCCGCCTATCGTTTGTCCCTCACAACATACTTTACACGCGATATCCGATGGTAATTGTTCGGTTTGCGTGGTAGAACGACCAAATATGCCAGAGATATGTATTTGATTATTGAACAATTATAAATATCAAGTTGTAATATAGCTGAGTGAAAACTACTGGTTGGAAAAATCTCTGTAGAGCTGCTTCGTTGTCTTTGTGTTGAACAACGCTGGACGGCAGCAAAAAACTAGGTTTTAGAAGCGAATGGACACTGGGTTTTCAGTCATACAGGGTTTTTTATAAGTCTTTGGAAATACCGAAGTTACGTTTCGCTTCATAATCCGTAACTTTTTAGTGGCTTTTCAGGTCCATTTTTCTGAAGCAAAAATAGTTGATTTGAGTAGCCAGAATTTGATCTCAATGCGTTTTCAGTATACCAGAAATTTCTCAACTAAGTCTTTCGTTGTCTTTTTTCTTCGGGCATCAAACCTTTTTCTTCTATTGTCAGGATAAAGTAGAGAAAAAGTAATCCGACGAGAACTATGAACCGCCAGATGATGAGTTTATACAGTCATGGCTACCATGTAGTCTACAAAGTATCTCCGTCGTCGTTTAGCTGTTTAAGTTGTAGAAATATGCCCAGAATTTCTAATTTATGCTGCATGATTGGGAGTGTCATGTGGTTCGTCGGGATCACGATCGTTATGTATGCTATCGCTGTCGAGTATCCTTCAGAATACTTTTAAAGTGTTGACGTGATCCATAGCGCTCGAAATAGAAATTGGATAACGAAACGAAAATTTGGTTGTTATGTTAGCACAGAGCTCTTAGAAATTGAGAAAATGACAGCTCAGCCAAATTTTGAATAACATGCCCATCCAGAAAAATGATTGTTAGTCCTTCCACTCGCTGTACCTATTTACTAGAACACTTAGATGGTATATCTGCACGAGTAGTACGAACACTAGCACAATTTCTTCTCGATATATAGCCCCGCCATCGTGATGCGGTTGTATCTCGCTTGGAAAATAGTTTTATTCTGCGAGATTATTTTGTAATCGCCAGTAATAATCGACCAGGCCGATGAAAGTCTCAAACGTTTATCGTACTGGTGATCGTCTCAGAGAGTTTTCTGCATCGTCTTAAAGGCTTTTCACAGCTCTTCTCGTACAGCTGTCGGCTGTTTTGTTATTGTGCGCCTGGTCCAGATGTATCTGGGTGGTGATACGTAGTTTCCTCAATGCCGGAGAGCACGTTTTAGAATTTCGACTCGTCAATTCCGCTTGGATTTTAGAAGGCTTTGATTTATACGCTTTTTGGGCGGCGTACAGAAATCTGGAGGTGGTTGATTTATCAACGTACTTTTTTGCTGCATAATAGAAAGCTTCAAAAATAGTTGAACAGAAAAGGTGAGCACAAATTTTGGCTTAGTTGCTTGGTCAGTACATACTGAGAGGCAGGCAATGCAGCTCCATTTCTGTACAGTTCATGATCCATGTTGTTCTCCACATTCATCGATCTTCCACGGTAGATGCACGGAATTATCCAGCCGGTTCGATTCGTTGGCCTTTGTATAATGGGTTTTCCATGAGTGGTTACTTACAATTCAAGTAAAGCCTAATCCTTTTATGTCTTCGTTTAACCCCACTCGTCCTATCAAACGCCAATTTAGACAGATGGCATTGTCTGAAATCGTTCTTTTAGTGTAGTAGAATTCCGAATATGGAAAAAGAACATGTTTGAACATGAAGCCGTCTCAATTCGGTATCACCAGAATTAAGCCTTATTCGGAAATCCATACTCTGCACATAATTATAAGTTATGCCTAGAAGAAAACTGTCGAAAGTAGTATTCTACATTTTAGCAACTGTTGGAACGATTCAAGACACCGTTGATTGCATCTGGCATCGATGAGATATTAATGACACCATTGCCCAAAGGATACGGTTTTCTTTACGAGCGACATCCAACCGTTGAGGTGAGAAATATACCATTATTAATCGCAGTAATCCTGATCTTACTTTCTAAAAGACAAAATCCATTAAATGATATTTTGAAGCCTAGCACAACTGATTATCTTCTAGAAGTCTCCCGTGTTCCAGAAGCGCTGGCTTGTCGGTCACCCAGGATTTGGTGGAAGCACAGTGATGATGGACATGGATGAGGAGGTACTGTTAGTTTGTAAAACTTCTGAAATGTCAATAACTTCTACCCTTATCTTATACTTCTCTCCAAAGGCCTGAGCCAGTTAGGCAGAGCTCACAAGTAGCTAGATTTTTGTACTCAGCATTGATTTACAGTGCTCCTCCTTTTTATAGAATAATGTTCACGGTCCCTGCCCTAACGTATGCAGCGGAAACTTGGTCGCTACGTAAGCAGGATGAAAGATCACTTGGCGTTATTGAACGCGCAGTCGAAAGGTCGATACTAGGAGTATCCCGTATCTCGCAAATGAGAGAAAGGATCCGAAGTTCCGACCTACGTCAACGATTCGAAAATCAGAGACGCCGTTCTACACGCCAGGATATCGAAAATAAGGTGAGCCGGAGACGTGATGCGCTTCAGCGACAACCGATGGACGAGAGCCGTTACCGACTGGATTCCTCGGGACATCAAGCGCTCTACAGGAAGACCACCGATCCGTTGGTCCGATTTCTTCACGAAAGCTATAGAAGAAAGATATGATGCCCAGCGCAATCCCTAGAGCGAGGAGGACCCACTGAGCTACTCTTGCACGCGATAGGAAACATGGAAGTGTTGCTGTGGTACCGCGCTGAGTCACTCGACTAATCAACGGGACGACAGGTGATACAGGTGAATGTTAGCGGGTAATCCAGGACAACTGAACAGTAAAGGATTATAGTTGTGATCGACCTGTTTTTTGTAGAACTATAAAATTGTCATTGCGAAACTTATGGTACCTTCGCTTAAATTTAGCTACCCCTTAGCTGGAGCGTGAAAAATCCAAAAGTTCCATTGGCTATGTTAATCACGTCAATACGAGTGCGTGACTTCGAGTGGTTGTCGAACCGTGACTCACAGGGAGAGGGTTCTCTTCCATAACACGATAGTCTATGCTGAGGAATCGTCTCCATCAAAAATGCATTTCAGAGCAAACCTATGCCGGGGGAAATTTTTGCAAGATATCTGTGTTAACGTTCTCTCGGCAGTAGTGAACTTCCAGAGCCCCATATATAGGGCATCAAACGCTCCTTGCGAATAAGCGGATGAGGCAGCATTGGAAAGCTACCGTGGCGAACCGACCTTCCGCCACCATAAATAAAAAAAATTTGGTAATACTGGTACATTCCCTTTTATTTAGATGAATACATCACACCTCAGTTCCTCAAGAGATCGAGTCATTTCCATGGCTCCTGATCTACCGAGATATTCAGATTCACATGCGGCTTCGGTGGATAGTATATTCGGTCTTAGTCACGAATTTACCAGAGTCTCGGTTGATCCCCATGGAAATCGTGGAATTTCCTTGTTAGGGCGTTCCCAGATCTCACTATGACAGGTACACACATCAGGCAACTCGTGACGGGCTCTACAGCCCTAAGTTAAGGGGTCGACATATCGAGTGAAATCACAGCCACTCTGCCTGTATCTCTTGATAACGGATTTTATGCGGAAATTCCATCATCTTGCTCATCACGAAATTCACTACTTGTTTAGGTAGTCATCGCTTATGTCACCAACGGTTTTGAAGACGGAATGGTCGAACTGACACGCACCTATCGCAGTACCGAGACGCAGTTTCGAATGTTTGAATAAGAAGGACATATTACCCTTGCATGTATCACTTTGAAAGATCTGTACAAAAGTACATTGAAAAGATTATGGAAGATCACACAAGTGTCAACAGGCAATTCACGTACCACATCGCATAAACATTTTCAGATATGCTCTTGCGATCACGTCATTCAACCAACGGTTCTAGCGACATTCCGATTTGCTCAGTCTTTGCTATTGATCTTTTCCATTCTTCTAATTCCTTATGTTATATAATCCTTCAATCATCTATTCTTAACTTCCACAATTCCTATATTACAAAAACCTTTTTTCTAAATTAATAAATTACT
>JAHQIW010000244.1:0-15929 GCA_019055375.1 Parelaphostrongylus tenuis | reverse complement strand
AATGCAGTAAGAAGATACGCTTCTGATCATTACACTCAACTTCAATAGTGGCCGACGAGGAAAAAAAAACATTCTCGAGATTGCAGGATTTCTTATGAATTCTCCTTTCCTTCGATCAACATTGGTACGGGGTTGACGGCCTTTTTTTTGAAATTCGAATGCTAACGGTTCGGCGACTATGCTTTTGTCACTAGACGTACTATGCCACATCAAGTTTAATTATCCAGTTAACATTCGTATTTATTAAAAATCGAACGCAATAATATTCAACATTCCGGTCATTATGCAAAAATCAGAACTTTTTAACACTCGTACGGGAAAAATCATCGGTGTTATGCGACACAATGAGAGAAATGATCGTAATTCAGACTAGAAAATAAATCTGAGATATACAGCCATTGGCTGTGTTCAGGCACTCTCACTTCTACTCATTCTTGGACTTTTGCGGTTTATCCAAAAGGTCTCAAGAGTTTTTCGCGCTGAAGTTTTGGTTTCTTTACCAAGATCTCTTTTTAACACACTACTTTTTCTACCCTATGATAATCTAAAGGCCTACCTGTTTGATTTCTCAATTTGCCGTTAAGTGCTCTCTGATGCGGACCTAAAAAAGCCTCCCCTGCTCTCTAATGTATTCTTCACTGCTTGTCGTGCAAGAGATCTGGCATATTGTACCCGAACTCAGGCGATCCCCGTCTTACCATTACAGCATACTACGCAGTCGTTTATCGTAGACAGAGAAATTGCACAGCGGTTCAGAACTAATTGGAGACGAATGTAATGGCTTGGAAATCTATAATTCTTACGGTGTTTCCAGACCACTGTTTTATCAACACCTCATGATAGCAACGCTTGCTTAGTTTATTATGAAATATAGTTTTAAAGGTATCCTCCCGTCTGAGCTTGGAACAACATTGTTTCTATCGCTCATGTTATGGTGCCTACCTCTCCTCATTGACGCTGTTCCAGTGGCTGGGCTTTCGTAGTCATTTGAGATGGCTATTTGCCGTGCCAATCATAGTGCCTCCTCTCACATTCTTTCCCGCCCGGAGTCTGAGTAAGATTCTTCTCTGACAGCGTGTCACAAAACATCGGTAACCTGTTTCATCAAAGCTTTATGGGATACGGGGTTTTTTGAACGATTTAGTGCCCTTTCTCCAGGATAACGCTCGACATTACGTCGTAAGGTCGACTTTTCAAAGAAACTGGACTGAACAGCTGTACCACATCCACAGTATATCACTAGTACATATCGCACATTATCTCTTTCACTTTTGGGCAGCATCTGTAGAAGAAAAATTCAAAGACTAGAATCAGCTCAAAAATGGCTTGACCGACTTCTTTAACCGCAAGCCTCATTCTTTCTGTGAGCAAAGCATTCAGTCTTTGTCAGTACATGGTTGCACATCATTGATCATTATGCTGATTACATTGTTGATTAGTTAATTTTTTCAAATAAATAACAACTGAATTTACAAGGTGCCGAAAGGAGAAAAATTCATAGGACAAATCGAAAACTCACGAGTTTACATCGTATATGACTCAATTTATTGCAGAACTTCTCATTCTTCTAAGTGTTCTATCCTACACCTTTTCATCACTTTGATTAGATGTGAAAGATCCTGCGAATTGTAATTGTTAAGAAAGGGTTAAGTAAACTTAGAAGAGCGTAATTGGAGAGTTATGATGCTCGGAAATTTTTTCAGAGAATACTGCCTCTCAAACTAGCAGATGGAATTGTTTTTCAAATTTCAAATGGTCTGGATATCGGAAAGCGCGAGGAAATTCTTCATGGTCTTCTACACTCTCAATAAACCACCTGCTTATTTTTAGTTGTCGAATCAACTTGCCTGGCACATCCACCCAGCGGAGACCATATCTGTATCACCTGTCGTCCCGTTGATCGTCGAGTGACTCGAGCGGGTACCAGCAACTCTTCCATTTTTCCCTATCGCGTGCAAGAGTAGCCCAGTGGGTCCTCCTTGCTCTAGGGATTCGCTGAGCATCATATCTTTCTTCTATCGCTTTCGTGAAGAAATCGGACCAACGGGTCAGTGGTCTTCCTTTAGAGCGCTTGACGTCCCGAGGAATCCAGTCGGTAACGGCTCTCGTCCATCGGTTGTCGTTGAAGCGCATCACGTGTCCGGCCCACCTTATTTTCGATATCCTGGCGTGTAGAACGGCGTCTCTGATTTTCGATCGTTGACGTAGGTCGGAACTTCGGATCCTTTCGCTCATTTGCGAGATACGAGATACTCCTAGCATCGACCTTTCAACTGCGCCTTCGATAACTCCAAGTGATCTTTCATCCTGCTTACGTAGCGACCAGGTTTCTGCTGCATACGTTAGGGCAGGGATAATTGTCGAGTCGAAAAGGTGGGCACGGAGTCGGATGTTCTTTGTCCTCTTCACTACATCTTCGATGCTCTTAAACGTTCCCCAAGCCGCTCGTTCCTCCTGCTCAACTCTGGAGCTAGGTCGTTCATCATGTTGATTTCACGACCTAGATAGACGTAACTGGAGCATTCGGAGATTGTCGTTCCGTTGAGCGTGAATGGGGCATTCGAAACCCATCCGATCCTCATGAACATTGTTTTCGTCAGATTAGTTGAAGACCAATCTTTCCACAGGCGTTATCGAAATCGGTCAACATTCGTTCCGCTTGACTGATGTTTGGTGTTATGAGAACGATGTCGTCAGCAAAGCGAAGATGGTTTAATTGTCGACCGTCAATTTTCACTCCCATGTCGTCCCATTCTAATGTTTGCATGACGTTTTGTAGGGTGGCAGTGAATAGTTTTGGCGAAATTGTATCGCCTTGTCGAACCCCTCTTCTAACGTCAACGGTGATATTGTTGTAGAATGGAGGTATTTTGGTCGTGAAGTCTTTATAAAGCTCACGAAGGATCATTATGTACCGAGTAGGGACGTACTGGTTATCCAGAGCCTCTACAACCGCTTCTGTTTCCACTGAATCAAAGGCTTTCTTCAGATCGATGAAAGTGAGACAGAGTGGCTGTTTGTACTTTCGCGAAACTTCAATGAGTCTTGTAATAGTGTGGATGTGGTCTATGGTACTAAATCCTTTTCGGAAACCTGCTTGTTCGCATGGCTGTCCTTCGTCCAGTGTTCTGTCAATCCTGTTTAGGATGACTCGAGTAAAGAGTTTATAGACAACGGACAGCAAGCAGACTGGACAATAATTGCCTATGTCGTGAAGGTCTCCCTTTTTGAACAACAATACGGTCTTGCTGGTTTTCCATTGAATAGGGACCTTGCATTCTGACAGGTAGCGAGTGAAGAGCCGAACCAGGGTGCTGATGAGAACTGGCGGCAGGTTCTTCAGGTGTTCTGGTCTAATTCTGCTGGACCGAGTGTTGTTCTGTTCTTCACCGACGATATAGCATGTTGGATTTCGGAAGGGAGGACCGGTGGAACGACATATTCGTCCTCTTTCAATTTATATGACGGTAAGAGAGACATGGCTAGCGAAGAGATCCGAGTAGTATTGGTGAATGATTTTCTCCATAGCCTTCTCGAAGCTGTAAGTGTCCCGTCAGGGTATCGGAGTGCAATCATCTTGGCCTTATAGTTGCCGAAGCCCGCTGGGCTTTGCGAATGCTCTTCCCAGCTTCTGCAGCTTCTGCCATAACTGCTGCTTTTTTCTCTTTGAGGTCTTCTTTTATCGCTTCTCTGCAGCGTTTCGCAAGTTCGGGCGTAAGGTTTCGGTTGCCTGCAGCCGTGCGATTCCACGTTGACGTATCAGCTCGAGTGTCTGCGGAGACAAGCGTCTCTTCGTGACCTTAGGACTCTCGGCTTTTTTAGCGCTAACGTGAAGATATTCAACGAGTCGATCGTATTCTTCGTCGATGTTGTCGACAACGGTATCTTCCCAAGAGCCGACTAATGATTTGAATACGTCCCAGTTTATTGTAGTTCTGGGACTTCGTTGTTTGGATTTAGCGGCTTTCTCTCCTCTCCCACGAAAATCGGAACGTTGCGCGAAGGAGGCGATGGTCTGATCCCGTGTAGAACTTGGGAACAACAGCGACGTCGGTCAGGCAAAACCTTCGATTTACTATGATGTGATCTATTTCGTTATGGTACTCTCCATTGGGAGACTCCCACGTCCATCGCTGAGAGAGAGGCTTTTGGAATTGCGAGTTACCATGGATGGTTTGGGTCGTCATGATAAACTCGGATAGCCTCTCACCCTGTTCATTCCATTCTAGTCCGTGGGTCCCTATGTGACGTTCTTCAGACGTTCTTCTAGGTCCAATTTTTCCGTTGAAATCTCCGACAATGACCTTGAAGAATGTATGATCTTCTCTAAAGAATTTTTCAAGGTCATATAGAACGCTTCGACTTCGTCTTCGTCATAGCTTGATGTTGGTGCGTAAGCAAAGAAGATGGTCAAAGCCGGCATAGAACCACACCGTTTCAACCGTAATCGTCCGATACGGGTTGTTAGTTATTCAAACGAATCAATGCTCACGGTCAAATTCAATTTGACGAGGACGCCAGCGCCTCCAACACCTCTGCGATCTCATGTACCAAGGAACAGTTCTTCTCCGGTGTCATAAACAGCGTGAAAAGGATGGCGCCTTCTCGTCTCAGCCAGGCCAGTGACGTCGTACCTTATTCTTCTTGCTTGAATCAATAGATCTTCTACAGCGGATTCGTGAGCAAGGGTTCTTGCGTTGTAGATACAGATCGTCATTTTAGTCCGTTTCGATCTTGGCAGCCTAGTTCGGCCCTAAGATTTTAGCAGCCTCTCCGTACTCGTCCTACCTGGCGCTGCCGTACCACTGGCTCTTTCGGGGTCAGGGGAATGAGGTCCATATTTGTTACTGTTTTTGGCATTTTGATACCCAACGTATAGCTTGCCAGGCTCTAAACGTGCAGGGGCTGGGTACTCCGAGTAGCTTGCCAGTCTCTTTCGGAGGAGCGGGAGGAGCTTTTTTGATGGAGGCGACTCCTAACCGCCCTCCATGTACTTCCCAGCCGCTTGATTGCAGGCTTTTGGCCTACTTGACTCGTAGAAATAGAGTTTTTGTCAAGTCGGCGCTGCAGAAGCAGGGAGCTCGTCCCCTGAATCCACCTGCGTCTCTGGGAAGCACACGGTCGCTTTTGGTTCGCGTTTATTCCCCTATCCACCACCTGGGGACGCGCCACGTGCCCTCGCGACTAACCAGGGCGGGATCCCTCAAAGAGGGAGGTCCGTGGCCAAGCGGAGACCATACGGTCTGTAAAGTAGTTTTTTTTTTGTTCTTAATCCGCTAAGGTCTAAGATTCTGCTAATTTGTCGGACTCAATGTATAGAACGCTTAGTTAGCTCGAAGTGAGATTGAACCAGAAACCTTTTGTACTTATAGAAAATATTCAAATCAAAAATTTCCTTCTTATCAGTAGCTAGCAGACGACGTCGTCGTGTTTCATCCCTCAAAAAGAGCAAATAGCTCTCGAAAAACACTTTTTCTCCTTTCGGCACCTTTGCAAAATCAGTTGTTATTTATTTGAAGAGATCAACTAATCAACAATGTAATCAGCATAATGATCACTAATGTGCAACCTATGTACTGACAGAGACCAGATGCTTTGCTCTCAGAAAAAATGAGGCTTACGACCAAAGAAGTCGGTCGAACCATTTTTGAGCTAATTCTAGTCTTGAAATTTTCTTCCACAGTTGCTGATCCAAGAAGTGAAATAGTGTCTGATATGTATTAGGGATATACTGTGGATGTGGTACAGCTGTCCAGTTCAGTATCTTTGGAAAGTCGACCTTACGACGTAATGTCGAGCGTTATCCTGGAGAAAGGGCACTAAATCGTTTAAGCGCTTTTCACGCGTTCTGGGGCCAACTTCCGGAGTTGCCCCCACGCCATTGACTTGCTGAGTAGATATGGTCATTCGAGCATGAAACTTGGGCTTTGGTTGAGTTGAAGGTATTTCGCCGCGGCGTAATCAGTAGGCGCGGCGCGTGTTCTTTTTGGAGTATACCGGGAACAACTAGCGGCCTGTAAAGGATAAAGGATGAAGCTCTCGGCGTTGATCAATCCCTGAGGGATGCGCCATGCATTCGACTTCAATTTTTAGCTTCGTTTGAGGTGATTGAATGCATATCTGGCTTTACAATGACTCGCGGTGGCCTCCCGCTGAACCGAGTCAGTGCTGCTTATCCTCCCAGACAAGTCTGAGACCTGTCTGGTACCAATTTACCGACCCCGAATGGATGGATGGCTTGGTGAGCCAGAGCGTGAGATCGAACCAGTGACCTCGTGTGCGACGCAGAGCACCGAACCACTGCGCCACATGCGCTCTAGCGGCCTGTAATAGGTGAAAATTTGTATGAAACAAGTATGCGCAAAACATCCAATGAGTTTCTGGGAGAGAGGACTGTCAAAAAATCTTTCATTGTGGCTATTATAGTGTTCTTGAGAATGTTATCGATTACTCTTCAAAGCAGATACGGATACGAGGACCGAGATCGTAGAGAACCGTAGCCGTGAACAACCGAATCATTGTGATCTGATGAGGGCAAGTTTGTGATTAGTTGTCATCCAAATCAAATAATCTTTGGTAGCAACCTCGTTCAAAGTTATGGGTGCAACAAAATGAAGGTCATTTTTGATAAGCAACATTGCAGAAGTAGTATAGCCACAGTCTGTGGCTTTCGTTATTTAACGGTTCTTCTTTCTCATGTCAAAGCTATGTCATTTATAGCAACTTGACGCTTTTAAGTTATTGAGAACAAGAAAAGAGCCGACACTGCAGCCATCAAATCGCGGTTCAAATTTGTTGGTTGATGGACAAAATACTTTAGATCTTTTGACAGTTGACTAGCAAGGGCCCAGAAGCGTGTCTGGCTCCACCCCTCGTTCGCGCCCCTCCAGTCATGTCTGTTTTTCTTGTTTTTGCCATAATATGCTCGAAAATTTGAGAATCTTTCCCCTCTCAAAGATGCAGTGCTATGAGTGATTTTTTTACATTATTCGCGCCATGTGGCGCAGTGGTAAGGGATATTTGCGACGCACATAAGGTCGGTGGTTCGATTTCGCGCTCAAGCCCCACAAGGCCATTCTTTCCTGAGGAGTCGGTGAATTAGTGTCAGACTAGCCGCGGACTTGTCTTGGAGAATAATCAGGACTGACTTAATACAATGGGACGTCACCGTAATTCACTGTAATGGCCACATATGCGTTCGATCACTGAACAAAGTTTGATTTTGAAGACGAATGCACGGCGCATACTTCAATAATTGGTCAACGCTGAGAGCTTTATCCTTTTATACTTTCTGCTCATATCACTAGTACACCAGATTACACCATTTCTTATATGGTATAACCGTAACGCAAGCGATCAATCGACACAATTTATTCACCACCGTTTATTCAGCAATCCGCAATTTATAACAATAGTTTCTAACAGTCTGCAAGTTATGATAGCATATTATATTACACATTAAATAACAAAGGAAAGCAAAAACAATAGTACAATTCAAGTAATACCATCATGCAATAAGAGCAGTACAAATGCAATGAACACATATAAAATATATGTTTATTTATTAGAAACAACAACTACGTATCGTCGCTGGGGCTACAGAGTGGGATCACAACACTCTGAGCAGAAGTGCGTTTTACATCGAACCCATTTAGCATATGTTCTTTTAGTGTGATTTTGACCATAGACAAAGTTTTTTTCAGCTGACATCTTTTCGGAGCAACACATCGGTTCTTTGCGTGGAACATCTTCGAGGACTCTGCTAGCCGTTGTTTAAAGAAAATCGTCTCCCAGATGACTGACACAAATCGCTTCCTTGAACTCGTCTAACTTGATTCGTACTTTGTTGGAGCTGTACATTATATGAGCGTCTAAGTCGCCTATCGGTCTTATTTTCTCTGTTGAACGGTATTTTTGAAAACAAAGACAACGTTGAATTCATTGATACTTACGCTACTGAATGACTCCTAATATTCTGAAGGAAGAATTCTGTCTGGCGAAGTCTAGAGCACAAATATTTCTTTCTCGTACAACGCTATCAAAAGAGCTTTTCCAAAAAGCAAACACATATTTGAGTTAATCGTAACTCGTGCTATCGAATGAGTACTAGCACTCTGAGGAAGGAGTCTTGTTCAGCAAAATATAAGCGAGATAAGCAAAAAACTTGGAAATGCAAACCAACGGCATGCCTGACATTCAAGAGTTGAAAACGGGAGCAATCCGTCAATTTGCAGAAGTGCAAGCCATAGCTCACGTCCATGAAATGAAAGCCAATGTTATATCTGAAACCGACGAAGTGCACGACATTATTTTGGAGCTACACATCAATGATGAAATCTTTTTTGAAGATTTTGAGAAATCCGGCCGCCACAGCTAGTAGCTCTCAGGTTAGTGAATTAGACGATAGAGCATTATCCACATCAGCCAACACCGGCGCAGTGGGTCGAGTATCTGGAAACACCTAAATCAGAATCCTTGAATTACAGCCAAGTCGGAGTACAGAATAGAGCATTCCACTACTGACCGAATCTGGTGGACTTATTTGGAGTCTTCATGAACGGTGTTTGAGATCCACTTGTGGTGCACACAAAAGTCTTCGGCCACCAAAAAATCAAGGATTAAAGAGACGACGGAGGGTGTGAACCATAATTTTATTTTGACTCTTACAGCGCTACAAAGAGGCTTTTCCAAAAACCGGCCACGTATAGCTCGAACCAGAAATCTAAGCTTTTCACAAGTTACTAACACTCCTACGAAACTACGTTACTAACACTTTTACGGTTTCACAAGGCTTCTAGTTTACCCTGTCACCTATAAGAGTAACGCACTGTAATTCTCCACCGTGGGATTTCATAATAATCAGACCTTTTTAATCAAGGATTTTTGGAAATTAGACCAAAAGCCACAATACAGAATTTTTCATAGGCCATTTATATCTTTCGTGCTACATTTAATAATATTCCATATCTCTGATTGCACATTCTATGGCATTATCTCACTGGCAAGTAGTTTATAAGAATTTTTTTTAGTCAAGTGCGCTGAGTAAATTAAGACCCTATGAATGCATTTTCTTCTCGAAAGTGGTCTCAAAATTCATGTTTCACGGAATACAGTGGATTTCCAACCAATTCAACCCAACAGCAGCAGTTCAGATATTCATCTTATTCATATTTTAGATCTATTTTATCTCTGCTGAATGTTCAGTGTAATTCCAGAAGCATAAGATACGATTGCACGGCCAACTAAAAGGCAACTCCCATGACCGACTATCACTTAACCTCGGCATTGACTGATTATCTCCTTGATATCCTTATTCAGCAGTATGAGGTTGTTAATTTGAAGATTTATTCGGTACAGATGAACAGTACAATGAACTTCATTGTGATGGCTGAAGTTTCGGCTTTTTCGCCCTCGTCAGAGCCTGAAAGAGTCAAGTTGATATGCAAAACACTCAAACACCACTTTCATAACCACAGCACAACAGCTTACGTACCTTTTCGTTTTATGGTATGTGAGATGTTATGTGGACCAATCGCTAACAGTCTTGTATGGACGAGGACTGTGCGTGAAGGGCGGGGTTCCGTGGCCCAGGCTAGGAGAGTGATCTGAGATATGGCCCGAAGTCACGTGTTGTAACGAGGCATTCGTCTTTGCGGTTCATATTGGGGCTTTTGGCGTGGATCCAAAACGCTTCGAGTGTTTGTCACGCTGAGGTTTTTGCTCTCGCGCGAGGATAGTGACCTTGACCTCAGAACCATCCTTGTTGTGCATCTGTGTTTTGAGCGTCCTCAACGGAGTTTTCATGTCCTTATTATGCAATCCGGTCAGGTGTTCTTCTACACGGATGTAAAGTGGTCTTCCCGTTTCGCCAACATATTCGTATGCGCACGTTGTGCAAGACATCAGGTAAACTGTGCCTGAACTCATGCAGTCTTCGTCTTTATCGTTTTGGCATATTATGCAATCTTTTTTGGAACAGAGATGATCGTATAGGCGGTTACGGACTAACTGCCGTTTGAGAGTCATCGGTGGTGATTCGATAACGGTTACCGATTCTTCTAGACCTGGTCTTTTCAAACATCGCTTTATAGCTGTACTTATTTCACCCAAAATGAAGGGTAGGATGAACTGGATCTTGTTGTCATTGCTTCTGTCGTTGAGGTGTTTAACTTTTCCTTGATGCGATCCTGATGTGCTACACTTTGGCAGCCATTGGAGATGGCTATTTCGCGTGCCAAGTTCAATGAATCTTCTTTCTCTTCCCATTCTGTGCACACGCCGGAGGCTGTGCGGAACATAATTCTTATAAGTGATCGTTTGGTGTGAGAAGGGTGAGAGGAGAGGCAATGAACCAAGATATGTTTAATACTTGGTTTCCGGCAATTTTTGCTATAGCCATTTTTGGAAAGGTTAATTTGAACTTCGAGGAATGGAAGCCAATCTTTATGGGGTTTTTCTTGGGTAAACTTTATGTACTGCGATTGTGCGTTAAGTAATTCAAAGCATTTGTCCATGTCCTCTTGTGTAGAACATATGACAAAGCAGTCGTCAATATGTCTGCAGTAGAGTGGTGACCCGAGAGTGAGTACGGTGGCTTCGACTTTAGACATATACGCAATGACAAGGTTTGGTGCTAGTCGTTGTCCCATGGCCAATCCTTTAAGTTGTTTGTAATATGTTCCGGCATCTGAACACTGAGCAGTTTACGCAGTTTCTTGAGAGGATCATAAGCTGCTGAGTTGAGAAGATATACATATTTATTTTCCCTTCATGTTGTGTATGGTGCTCTTAGGTGGCTTGCGGTGCGGAATCATTCGAAACGTTTGTGTAAAGAGATGTTACGTCAAACGATTCCATAACGCACGCTCTGCTAGGATGCGTTTTACGCAGATGTTCTACAAATATTTGGGTGTTGGTGAGGTGGGCCGAGATGCGTCTTCATATCTGGGCGAGTATTAGGTTTATAGACCAAGCTATTCTGTCCGTTGGCCCATACACGCAACTGATGATGGGTCTTGTCTTGAACTTTGAAAAAATCGGTAGACACCACATCATCAATGGTAGCTACTTGTGAGTCTTATAAGTAGATATAGGGCGGGACATGGTGGTTGACCAATTTTGAGCTGTGTGATTATGGATGGCTTAAAACGTTCTGCTCATACCAATTGGGCCCGTTCCGTATTTAATTTTCGGTACCGACTTCGGAATTCCTTAACAGACGATGGACATTATAAGGAACGGTCTTCTAGACGTCTTTCCTTTATACTGACATCCAACTGACGAGGGATTACAACAAACTCTCCGCCTTTATCACCAACCGATAGTCTTAGATCTTATTAGTTTTCGGGCCTTACGTACACCACATTTTTGTGTGGCTGTGAAGTTGAGACCTAGTTTTTTACGACGATAGTGATTGAGGGTTCTGAGAGTAATCAATTTTATCGTTGGGTTCTTGTTGTCTAAAAAACGTCCGAAGGAGAGGAGGTGTTGGTATCGCTCTTACTTCTAGTTCTTCTTCCTCATGCAATGAGTCTAACTTTGCTTTATAACGAAGTTGGTCTTGAAGTTGGTGCTGACTGCAAGCGATCCTACGCAAGGCTTCCTTAGAAATGGGCTGCACTGGTGAAAAGCTCGGACGCAGTCCTAAAAGTGAGCGCGCATCCTCAGGAAGAGTCGTGCCTTTCAATACGGTAACCCTTGATTTTTTGGCACATTATCAACCACAGGTCGACATTTGGGACTATCTTGAACGGCTCTTTGATGTTTTATTGAGGCTGTTTTTTGTGATTTGCTTATGAGATTGTCGAATATTTTTGTATAGGGTTACTTTAGTGCTTGACCTGAGAGAGTTGCATATCAAAATTGACTCACCTACAATCTTCTTTCGAAAGTGACCAAGCCTTGCCATTGCGTTTATGTCTAAAGTCGAAGCCCCGTACTCAATCTCGGGCCACCACTCTACTGCAGATATATTGACGACTGCTTTGTCATATGTTCAACACATAAGGACATGGACAAATGCTTTGAATTACTTAACGCACAATTGCAGTACACAAAGTTCACCTGAGAAAAACCCCATAAAGACTGGCTTCCATACCTCAACGTTCAAGCTGAGCTTTCCAAAAATGGCTACAGCACAAAATGGTAATGAAAGCCAAGTAATAAAAATATCTTGGTTCATTGCTTCTCCTCTCACACCAAACGATCACTTATAAGAATTATGTTCCGCACAGCCTCCGCCATGTGAACAGGATGGGAAGAGAATGAAGATTCATTGACCTTGGCACGCGAAATAGATATCTCCAATAGCTACGAAAGCGTAGCACATCAGATCGGATCAACGAACAGTTAACACTCCAACGACAGAAGCAATGACAATAAAACCGGTTTATCCTACCCTTCATTTTGGATGAAATAAGTACAGCTATAAAGCGATGTTCAAAAAGAGCAGGTGTAAAAGAATCGGTAACCGTCATCGAAGTACCACCGATGACTCTCAAGCGCCAGTTAGTCCGTAACAGGCTATACGATCTTCTCTGTTCCACAAAAGATTGCATAATATGCTCAAACGATAAAGACGAAGACTACATGAGTTCAGGCACAATTTACCTGATCTCTTGCACAACGTGCGCATACGAATATATTGGCAAATTGGGAAGACCACTTTACATCCGCGTAGAAGAACACCTAACCGGATTGCATGATAAGGGCATGAAAAGCCCGTTAGTGGCGCTCGAAATACAGATATACAAAAAGGATGGTTTTGGAGTCAAGGTCACTATCCTCGCCCAAGAGCAAAGGACCGCAGCGCAAAAAACACTCGAATGGTTTTGGATCCACGCCAAAAGTCCCAAGATGAACCGCAAAGAAACACGTGACTTTGAACCATATCTGAGATCATTCTTCTAACCTGGGTCAAGGGATCCCGCCCCTCACGCACAATCCTCATCCAAACTCACTGCGCAGATCCCAGTACTTCAAGCATTCAGTTCGTTTTTCGTCTTTTTATTGAACGGTGTAGAATACTGATTGAGCGAGTCTCCTTGCAATTTTGAGGGCAGCCTTGTTGCGGCGTTCCATAGGGCGTTGTTCTTGACTGCCGCAGAGAGTTGGGGACGGAGCTCGCCTCCACGCGCTCCGCGACGACCATCGCAACCACTCGGCTACGACGCCCGAACATCGATATTATGAAAACTATCTGTGATAAATATGTGTCTCCAACAAAGTATTCTCACTTCTTTTTACCTATCAGCAACCATATTCGAAGAACTCATTTTTTTTTATTCCTCTTTAACGTTTCAGTAACTATTCGGCAGCATGAATATAGAGATTTCGGAGGATGTTCATAATTACTCAAATGGCTTTAATGTTATATTGTAAATGTAAAAATGAAATTGTATCTCACACTCGAATATCTTTCGCTGGACAGGCTTTTGTTTCAGACTTCCACTGACCATTCAATAGCACAAATCTCAGATCAATGAAAAGCTTGGTTTTTCAGAAGGACGTTAACGACTGGCGCGCTGTTAGAGCTAAAAGAATATTAAGTATTGCTCTCGGTGAGGTGTTGATTGAACAGCGCAATTTACACGTGACGTGCGATGCGCGCTGAGTGCAAAACGCAATATTCCTTTAGCTACAACAACGCATTATGAAGTCTTTACCAAAAACCAAGTATATTATCGAAATCGTTAGGATTTTCGCTATCGAAAGGATATGAAAGTTCGAGAGAAAAGCCGTGTCCAGGGAAGATTACTCAAATGTGCAACTCACAATTTTAATCTTGTTGCTACAGTTCGACAGAAGACTTCTCTAAAAAGCAGGCACACCATTTTCTTCTCGAGATTAAGCTATCGACTATTTACTAAAAGGCGACGGCTTGCTGCCAATGTTGCAAAATTCACCAATACCGGTGGAAGGAATACACGTCGCATGTGAAATACGATTTAATTCCAGTGTTTCAGCGCAATGAAAAAGTTTTTTTGGAAGCTAAAAACGCTCTAAGATTACTAACGAACAGTTATCTCAATTTTGGAAGAAGCAAAGAATTCTTTTTTTTTCAAATATGGATGTTGACAGGGGAATCACCGTATTCTCCGCAAAGATGAACGCGCGCTCTTCCTAACTTACGCTAGCTACATACTACAAATACCTCGACATAGGCCCCTATCAGGATTGTTCAGCTGTAGAGGATGTGCTTTCAAGCTAAATTTTTGCGGGACTGCGATACGAATACACAATAAGGGTTTTTTTCTCTACTAAGACGTGGGTATTACCACTGAAAAAAAGGGATTTTAAAACAGTCGTTCTTCATATCAACAAACCTTTATGAAAGGTTCATTCGTGATGTTCCATTCTCCATGTAATGATAAGATCCCTCATCCACATAACCTTTACCTACAATTACCATTAAACCACCTGTGACATTCAAATGGCGGGTAATATTTTAGGCGTGAATTTTAATGTTTTTTTGCTCTTAAAGCGTTTTATGACAACCTTTTCAAAAAAGCTAACTACATCAGCAATCTAGAGATTCGGACTATCTAGTGATTAATAAGAGCGCCGTGGCCAATTGATTGTGATGTTCGTCACTTCGCGCGTGGAGCAGAGGTCTATTTCTCAACACCCTCCGACAGTCAACGAGAACGCCCTATGTATGGAATGTCTCAGCCAGGGTATCCTTGAGATTGCAAGGAGTCATGTTTGACCAATATTCTACATCAAAAAGAAGACGAAAAACGAGTAGAATGTTAGAACTACTGGGATCCGCACAATAAAAACTGTGATGACGAGTTATGTAAATAGTACTAATAATCATAATAATAATCATAGCAATAGTAATGAATGAAGTATCTAATAATAATATAATAATGAGTGAAACTTATTGAAGAGCCATACAGAAGGCTCAGAAGCAATTTGCGCTGCTACAAGGTAATAGAAAGTCTATTTTCAGAATTTGAGATATGGCTTACATTGCACAGAGTTGAGTTTTCGGATGATCACTAAATGTCTGTGATAAAAGTTCTATGCAACGAGGAACGCCTTCAAGCAGTCGTGTACTATATTTGGTACACGTGGTCACTTAGAGGTTAAAGATTTTGTTGCCTTGTCGCGAGTATACTTTTAGGGCGTCAGTGACAAAGTTAACTAGTCTTCTGATCCATTTGAAGACTATTTGACATGTCAAATCGTAAATTGACGTCATGATGATCTACACATGTCTCTAGAACTTGTTTCGTTTGGTATTACCACAAATATTTGCAGTGGCAATGATTTTGCTTCACGATCATTTTTGATCACGGCTCACACACG
This sequence comes from Parelaphostrongylus tenuis, assembly GCA_019055375.1. Taxonomy (NCBI): domain Eukaryota; kingdom Metazoa; phylum Nematoda; class Chromadorea; order Rhabditida; family Metastrongylidae; genus Parelaphostrongylus; species Parelaphostrongylus tenuis. The sequence continues at coordinate 617 of JAHQIW010000244.1, read as the reverse complement.
AAAACGGCGCTAGTAAAAACATGTTTCGAAAAGCCGCTGGTACTGAAAAAAGTGTACTGGAGGAGAGTAGAGAATAGAATCAGTGAAACTGGCTCAGGAGACAGCCATTTCTAAGAGATACGAACGTGGGGCCCCTTGGCTTAGGTTGAGAGGAAACGACACGCTTCCGAACGAAAATTCGATCGAAAGGAGAATCTCGTTTACCCTCCCGTTCTCTTCAAAGAGATAAGTACAGCTATGAAGTTGTTTGTTAAGAACAGGTTTAAAGCAATCGGTAATGATCATTGAGATACCACCGAATACTCTGAGGCGCCAACTAGTTCGCAACCGCTTATATGACTGTCTCTGTATCATGATAGATTGAAAAATATGTCTTAACTGCAGAGATGGTGATTTCATAACCGTAGGAACGGTTTACCTAAACTCTTGCAAAGCGTACAGCGATAAATTCATTGGCGAGACGAGTAAGCCGCGCTGTGCGCGCATAGAAGAACATCTAGCTGAGAAGCGTCTTATTAGACGAAATACCACTCTAGGCACACACAGAGCACAGAGACATGACGGAGTAGACTATGACACACAATTCACCATCCGTGCGTAGGAACAGAAAACATTAG
>JAHQIW010000243.1:0-86321 GCA_019055375.1 Parelaphostrongylus tenuis | reverse complement strand
TTGAGGTTCGCTAAAGTAGCTGTCCATCTTTTAGTGCAATTTTTCTTGGCCAATATTGCACTAATTTGTAACAGCTGGAGTTTGGCAGTTCGCCTTCTTCAAACCTGGAAAGGTCGTTTTCTGCAGTCCAGTCAATCAGTTAAAACCTCCATTACTCTTTTAGAAAAAAGTCGCAAACATAGATTTTAGTCGCATCAAGCACAAATCAACGTTGAACATACTCACTGCGCTTGTGTTCCACTGAATGATTCAAGTGGAGATTACGGGAAGGAGATCACATAAGCTCGTAATGCACGCTACCCATCAAAACAACAGTCTTATATACTGACTCATATCACGAGCGATAACGAGCCATTCCTCCTTGCGGTTTATAGTCGGATTGCGGTGTTAATCGAAAGTGTTTCCAGAATTCTAGCGCTGATGTTTCTCGTTCGTGCGCAAGGATGGTGACTTCGATCTCAAAAACAACTCCGTCGTGTTTCTGTTCTCTATGCGTCCCTAGCGAAGTGTTCCCTCTATTAGGACGCTTGTCAGCTAGGTGTTCTTCTATGCGGATATAGAGCGGCTTACCCGTTTCGCCAACATATTTATCGCTACACGCTTTGCAAGAGATTAGATAAACTGTATCTACGCTCATCCAACCACCGTATCTGCCGTTAGGACATATTTTACAATATTTTATTGCACAGAGGCGGTCATATGAGCGGTTACGAACTAATAGGGGTTTTAGAGTATTTGGTGGTATTTCAATGACAGCTACCAATTGCTCCGAACCCACTTCTTTTGAAACAACCTTTATAGCTGGACTAATTTTATTTGAGAAAAAAAAGGAGGGTAAACGGGACTTTTCCTTTATTCGAATTTTCTTTCGGAGGGCGCATTATTTCCTCTAAACTTACCGAGGGGTTACAAATTTGTATTCATTAGAAGTGGCTATATCCCGAGGCAGTTTCACTCATGCTATTCTCTGCTCCTCCCCGTACACGCCTTGGCGGCTGTTCGAAGCATGTTTTCTGTTAACGCCTTTTTCATATGTGAGTGATGTGAGGAGCCATAGTGGACCAGAATCATTCTTATGACTTGGCTTTTGTTTACCACTTTGTTATGTAGCCGCTCTCGGTTAAGTTTATTTGTACGTTAAAGAAAGGAAGCCGATTGTCTTTTGGTATGTCACGGGTGAATCTTATATCTCTAGCTGATCATTCAACAGCCTAAAACAATTATTTAAATCCTCTTGAGTGGAAAAGATAACAACACAATCATCTATATACCTACAATAGTGTAATGGCCGGAGATGCATCACTGATGCTGTCCACTTTCGACATAGAGGCAATAGCCAGGCTAGTTGCCAGTCGCTGCCTTATTGCCAATCCCCTCATTTGAGCAAAACATTTTCCGGATTATCTGGAGATTGAGCAGTTTAGGTACTCCCTTAATAGAACCATGAACTGCTGAATCGACAAGCCATTCATATTTACAGTTCCCTGGTGTTCTATCAGAAGCTCGTGTGTGGCCTGCAATGCACACTCATTCGACACGTTGGTATAGAGAGCAGTGATGTCGAATGACTCCATTACGTACACGTTGTTCGGAGTTGCGTTACTCAAACGGTCCATGAACATCTGAGTGTTGGTCAGATGAACTGGAAAGTCCTAGCAACTGAGATGTTATCAAATTTAACAACCATTCTATCCTATCCGTTGGTTCGCCTACACAACTGACGATGGGTCCACCTTCGGATATAGATGGATCGTTAGGCGCTAGTTCATCAGTGGATACTAACTTATGTGTTTTTAATCAAGTGTAAAGCAGGACATATTGGTGATTGGATTTTCAATTGAGAAATGATAGATGGTCTCCAACCTGCCGCTTTTGCCGTGTAGACCGGCTCACTATTCATTTTGCCGTTTAGCCTTTTGAATTCCTTTACAGAAGATGGTCGGTAAAGCAAAGCATCTTCGAGAAGCTTATTCGTTGTTGCGATTTACATCGTCAAAGAATCACAACAAATTCTCCAGCCTTATCACTAACTGATAACTTCATCCTTTCTTCTCTTATCAACTCTCGAACCTCTTTCAAGCCACGTTTTTGTGGTTCGGTGAGGTTCGAGTGGAACCTTTTTTGCACGATAGTTGATAAGTTATCCAAAAGTTTCGTCCGAAAATTTCCGGAATTTTCTATCAATCTCCTCGTAGGAGTCTTGTTGTCCATGGAACGGCTGAGGAAATGGTGTTAATGGTAGAAACTCTACCTGCTGTTCATTCCTATTGATCTCTTCATCTCTGGACTTTTTACAGAGTCTTTCTTGCAGTTCATGTAAGTTACATGCAACGCTACGCAAGGATACCTTAGAAATGGGTTGAGATGGTGAGAAGCCTGTTCTCCATTCTAATAACGAGCGCGCACTATCAGGAAGAGTTATGCCTCCTAGCACAGTGACACTTGAATTTCTTGATGCATTACTAGCTCTATTGTGACTCGCTTGATCTTCGTTAGCGGTATCCGTATGCCTTCTCAAAATCATTCTACGCGATCTACTTAAAAGATCATCGAAAACTTCCGTAAAGTAACTTCAGCATTTAACCTAATGAGCTCACAGATCAATTTTGACCCACCAGCTATTCTCTTACGAAGGTTGCCTTCCAAATACTCATCACAATGATATTCCTTTGTCGCGGAACTTTTTCAGCAAAGCGTACAACGTGTCTTGCTTGGTTAGTGGACAGCCGCGGAGCACTTCCATCTCGAATTCCAGTATTCAGTGGCTGTCCTCTGGTGCAGCACATATTCCGCAAAGTTGGTTTTGTTTTATGAAGTTCGAAATGTCTTTATGTTCCATGCATCGTCGGAGAAACTTCACACATTGTCGAACAAAGACAATTTTTGCCTTAGTGATAATGCTTCTTTTGACAGTCGGAAGAATCTTGCTGGTAATTCTCCTAACAATTCCCGAGACCGGCTGTCTATTAACCCTGGCATGCTTCAATGAAATTTCTGATTTTCTTCCTTAAGCCAAACACGAGGTGTTACATTAACCTTTATTCAACATCGCGGTTATGGATGAAATAACAGACGATATTTATACTTTAATCGTAATCGCACAAGACTGATATTTCTCTCTTGAATTCGATAGCCAACGTTTCGGCCGAACTCAACTATTGCACGGCTTAGACAACGTATCATATCGAATCATAATAAGTGATTTAGCTGACATCTCCTCTACTTGTAAACGATCCTTATAGTGCAAAAAATGATTCGGTTGGGATTTCTAACTTAGGATGTGTAGCTCAGAAATTTCATTGAAGAAGGAAATTTTCGAAATAAATAGCAAAATCACGCGTTTCGTGGATCGCGCTACGCGCACTGACTTCAACTCTCGTCTCGAGAGAACACTGATCCCGTTATGAATTTAGAAAGCTTTATCTGGCTTCAAAAAGATTTGCGAATTCGGTTCCAAGTGCTTGGCTTTGATTATGGCAATACCGCAAAACGATCCGTTAGCCACGATCGAAATGTAGCGTTAAGACCTCAAAAAAAGGCTGAAAACGTATTTCATTTGAATGTTTTGCTCAAGCTTTTCATAGAAAAGCGATCAAAAGGTAATACGTGTAGATTTTTGGCATCAATTTGCGACTAATTTATTCTCGGATGCAGTACAAAATGTGTGATATACCCACAGGATGCTGGAATACAAGTAAAGTTCGAAATTTCGACGGCTTCACATACACTACTTTCAGCCATGCTAATGACCTCGTCTTTTTTTTTAGCATCACCAAGTCCAAGGCATAGACTGTTTTTAAAAACTCGCAATAAACATTCAATATAAATTTCTAAGAATGTTTAGAGTCCTACTCGAGGTTGGTACGCCAGGGCTATACACGCGTGATACAAGGGTCTCGCCCCCCTCCTCAGTAGCCCACGCCCCAGATTAAGCTCTACATTGTAGCAAGGGGTGACGCGTATGCGGTGATAGCACAATGTACAATGACACTGTGCTATCACCACTGTTCAGTCGATGGATCACGGCTGGTAGGTACAAAATTGTTCCATGGCATAGACTGTTTTTAAAACCTCGCAATTAACATTCAATATAAATTTTCAAGCATGATCCCTCGACTGAATAGTGATTATAGAACAATGTAATTGTACGCTGTGCTATCCCACATACGCCTACCTCCATGCTACATGCAGGGGTGTGGGCTACTGTCGGAGGGGGGGAGGGAGGCGAGACCCCCAAATTATGCATGTATAGCCCTGGCGTACCAACCTCGGGTGTGGCTCTAAACGTTGTAAAAAAATTTACATTACCAAGCTCTTGTACAGGGGTTCATTTGCAATTGCAGGTGCATTATAGGTTCAGATTACTGATCTCCGTTATAGTAGTAGATAGTGTTGAACAAATATTAGAACTTGACGGAAATATCTCTCAGTTGAGCAACGAACATCAGTTATTTGACACATGCCTTCCAACACTAGGTAGGAGGACGGCGAACGTAATACGACTGAGATTGGCAAAGCCTGAAAGATTTGAACAGTGGGATACCTATTTTTGTATTCTACCAATACTTCCTCCCTTACAGTGGACTTGGCTAAGTTAAAGTAAGATACAGGTGAACAATCAAAGAAGCGCTGGGGACCATTAAATAGTAAGGATAGGGATAACCGCATGATTAAGCAAAACAACTATGATATAGATAATATAGATGGAAAACCTTGACTATCCCACCCAAAAGCTGTAGTGGACAAAGATCGATGTCATATAATCTTCATCATAGAAAAACGTCTCCGGAAGACTTTTAAGAGTGATCGTCAAGGTAAATGGCTACCTTCAGTCCATCTCGTTTTTAGCATTTCCAATGTTTATCACTAAAGACGTGGAAGTATCAGAAACGTCATGTTTAGTTCTCGCTAGCAGTTTTCAGTGAAGTTAAATATGATTCCCGAAAGATTTAAGGAGCTCTGCACTCAAGCTTGAGTTTACACAAAGCAAAGTTCTGAAATTGGTCTCTTTTATTTTACTGCAATAACCTGAACAGAGACAAATAGTATTGTGATAAAAAAAAGTTCAACCAAAAATTGTGAACCATGAAGTACGTTCAAAAAATTACGTGTAAAGTCTCGTAATGCAAGACTTTTCAAAGAAAACAAATATGGCTTCCAAAAATGAATGTTTGAGCTAAATTGGAACCGTTAGAGGAATCACCATTAGAGATCTCCACCAAAATTTGTTGATAATTACTTTCACAATAGCTTTCATCTAGATAAATTTGTTAGAACAAGAATTCGGCGAGGTACAATCTGTCTTATCTACTAGAGCACTGAGAGCATTGCTCAGATCTTCAGCATAAATATAAAGTGCCATAGAGCCCGCCGATACATTCTCTCATTAGGTCTATTCAAGTGAAGTGTGTTGGAAAACAAATTAATAAAGCTTATAGACCAATTGGACATTACTTAAAGACGTATACTATTATTTAGATTATCTGCAAGGAGTCATGATTTAGTTACTTTGAAACATTTGAGTCGAAAACATCTCCATGCTGGCCATATACAATAGGTTATAGTGACCGATATGACCTTTTGGAAGGTCATCATCTTTTCCATGGTTTATTTTAGTAGGAAAGCTTCTTCCAAAAACTCCTTTCTCCTGTTGATAGTTCATCCAGTGCAGATGTTGAATTGCAGATCGTAGACGGGCAGGAAGAGGTGCCTTCAAGACAAACCTTAATTTCCCTGCTTGAAGGTGAACCATTGCTACTGAATAGAATGTGCTGCCAAGTGAGTGTTACTACCGAAGGAGCGTAGAAACGTCATTGTCACGTTGAAAAGCCGTCGCACTCATGATGCAGCAGGATCTTAGTCAAACATTTTGACGTTTTCAAATCCAATCCCTATTATGACGTTCAGATATGTCTGGAACGCGGGGTATCAAAACTATATTTTAGACATTGCGCAGCCACCACACTAATTGAGTATTAGAAAACAATGGATTGTCAAAATAACACAGCGCACCGCATGCGATGCTGACTTATGAGAATCTTCCAAATACTTTTCAACTAGAATTCTCTTTACGTAACCGTTTCTAGCGGTGGTATGGTGTTCAAGTGTACCCAATGATCTCGAGTGATGTGAAAAGCATTTGCGTCAGGTGCAACTTGTAGCCACATTTCATCCTATGCAATGGCGCGTGCCCGAACCATTGCAGTACCAATACCTGTTTTGACACCGCTATTTCTCCGTTTCAACGCATCTGTCTGTCAGGATCCAACCGTCAACGGTATGGGACGGGTAGTCGAGATTGAACGCACTTATGCGGTATCACAACGGTTGGGCACGCGTCCCGCAAAGGGTGAGTTGTGGATTCGAGTTTCAGCTGACGAAAAAGTTTGCACATCACACGACATCAGTGAGACTTTCCACATATTCAGTTTTAAAGTCAAGACTCTATAGAATCATCGAAGAAATTTAGATCCAATGTTAAGCGAGTATCAATATTTCTTTACAATCGTTTATGTAATACTATAAACATTCTTTTGCTCTGGACTGTTGATAGAGATCTCGGTTTGTGATACGGCACTTATGCTGTACTAGACTGCTGCTGCCCCGCCTTTGCAGGTCCGTCAGTAGCACGGTGTCTTCTGGTTCATCCGATTCCTTGTAGAAGAATTTAGCTCCCAATTGTGGAGGAATCGACGCCAAATTGTTAAATCCACCGCCTGTCGAGTGGCAGCGTTTGACTGCGATCATTGCAATGTCGGGACGTTTTGTCACTCCACATGCGGTGATTTGATAAATCGGCGTTGATTTTTTTATAAATCGGGGTAAATTCTTCTACAAGGGATTGATTGCCTGAATTAAAAGTCACTGTGCCACTAAAAAGTCTGCAAGGGCGAAAGACAGCTCTCTGGTCTTGTATAAGAGCCGTACCCGATCTCATAGAGAGCTCATAACATGTTATCAGATTACCACTGTAACATTGATTATTGTTTCGACTTTTGCCACTGAAAATGCACACTAACTCATGCGTATTTTCAATTCAAAGTCCGCGGAGCGGCAATTTATGCCATAGCCATTTCCCATCTCTTTAAACTACTTCAGTGTACCAAAAGCATGTGGTTTTGAGGACCCATCAGCACAACACAGTCTCTTATTTGTCATTTCCACCCTATAAAAATCTTTGTTTAGGTACTCCAATCTCAGTAAATTTTTCTTTGTTAGGCTGAGGTAACTTATCTGTAGCACAAAATTTGCAGCGCTTTCTGAGGAGAACTCAAATCCTTTAGTTTTTGCCAGAAACTGATCTGGGAATTATTTCTTTTTCGGTAGGCCCAGTAAGCAGAATTGGAAAGTAGAAATACCTTGTTAATAGCTACGATATAAGATTAATTTTTTTTGTTTTTCTGTATTTTTGAATTCTGGTTATAATCACTCAAGCTAACAAGTCCGTTGGTGAATTTTCTATTTGGGTTGGTTGCACCTTTGATGATTTGAGTGGGCAAAAATTTGAGTTAGAGAATGAAGTTGGTGTATGGAACCGCAATCGTAATTTGGAAGGCCAAGTAGTAGTGTCGATTTCTCGGGTCTATTGCTCGGCATCCCAAGTTTCATGTGCAGATTAGGTGTGCACGTCTGTTACCGAACGACTGACATTCAAAGGTTAGCACGTTTCAACTCGATAATAGGCTAGTGTGGCTGTAGTTGTTATAAGAACACAAGATGCGCTGAATTAACCTTTGCTATGAGATACGAAAAGGTGAAGAGATGATGAGTAAACGCTTAAGCAAAACGCCGTCAGAATTCTATCACTCTTGGGAGTTTTTTGTATAACTACAAAAGTCTATGACGAGAAGGAGTAGTAGTCGAGCAGGTGAGAAGATTGCATGAATAAAATGCACAAACTCTCGCAGGAAGGTTGCCGATACTAATTTGCAGGACTAAATGGTGATAGGTGATGAAAGTAGAATTTTTTGTTGATTAGAATTTTCAGGTAACTGGAAACTAGAATCAGTGAAAATGCGTTTTCCAAAATCGGATATTCAGTGGAATAATGAGCAACCTGGCGACAAATTTTGACTCTTCTGGTGGCATATGCTTCAGGGAGTTCGTACAGATCTTGTCGCAGTGATATGTCGCGCTTTCTGGATAAAATGTATCAAGCATTCAAAACTACTATACCTTGTTTATCACTATTCTTTGTAGCCTGTTGTGATGTTCCATTGAGGAATAGCAATATTCCCAAAATCTGATTGGTTTCCTCTCATTCACTGTTTTGAAGGTCGTCAAAGAATTCAAATGTTGTTTCGGCCACACCTCGAGAATTCGTCTTATTCACGAACACCATAGAATGCTGTCAAATATAACTTCTTCAGTCTCGAAAAAAGCCAAATAAGGGAGCTTCTAGATGACTTGAAAGAACAGTATGGGAGGAGGCCCAACTGGCATTTTGCCTTCTACTATCCTCTTAATAATATCCATTGTCAACCACTCTGTCACAGCCGCACACATCAATCGTCTTCTGTATTACAGTAAAACCAAACTATTCTACGTATGCTGAGTAGCCAACGAGTGCTTCTTTCCTCGTTTTGCCATATCAGCCTCAATCACTTTATCTTAATATCACATTATTACAGCCTCAATCACATTATACTGGGTCACTTAAGAGATTTAATTTGAAGTAGCAACTACGAGGACTTAGGAGAATCACCCAATAGGAAGCGGGGTTGGTTCCACGTTTATCCAGAAGAACAGGATAATGTTGATGAGGTTGAACCTAACATAGTAGCCAAAAAATGGATTGGTATGATAGTAGAGTACTTACTAAGAGTACTCTTATGCAGAGTACTTACTAAGAGAGCTTAGCATCATTTTACTTATACTATCAATATAGAGGTTGGCGAATAAGATGAAACAAGAGAGCACTTATTGAGATCGGATGGTGGTCGCGGCATCTGTAAGAAAATGAGCTGTGATGGCGTGACTCTTTGCCAAACACCCTGCAGGTTTGCGCCTGTAGCTGATTGACAAAACGCACTTCTGTGGCCATCTGCATATAGAAAAAACAGCCAACCGTCATTCGAAGACACTTACGGCTACACATAATTCATTGCCTGATTATTTTGATTATCTACAATTAGAAAATTGAACATTTAAAAGATGCGATAGGATGAAGCATGAAGAAATGGAGAACAGCAGTCATTTAAGTAATAATTGCTATACAATGAATTTTGAGCATCAGGCCATCAATTTCGAAAGCAAAGCATAAGTTCTCTTCGTGGTACAGAGCACTAGAAAGTTTTCGTTCGGACTATGTCGGACCGTTGTTGGAATCTGCGGTTTTATGAAGCGGTATTGAATGACTGTCAAAAGATTAGTGAGAGGCTTTGTTTGGCATAATAGCCAGGCATACATAAGTGCATCAAAATCATGGCGCATATATTTACAACATCGTTCACCACTAAAAAAGCGCTTAAATTGATACAATTCTTGTCGATCACATAAATTCAAAATCTACCACAGTCCCGAGATCAGTGTCAATATGGCTTGCCAATTCGAACTCTTGACGGCTGGTTACTGACAGACTGATGCTTGTATCGCAGAAAGAGGAGTGGTTAAATAGGCGCGGTAGTGTAACTGGTTGGCACGTGCCCTCGGAAAGGGTCAAGTGTGGTTTCGGTTTGCACTAGACCGCAAGTTACGTCATTTCAGGGCTTCTACTTACTCCTTTAGTTTACTGCGCTCTCGACGATGATTTCCTATACCTCGTCCAACTCTCACTCTACGATTAACTTCAATGAGACCAACGTGTAGGCGCCCTTGGAAGGCCCATTAGTACATCTGCCTCCCCTCTTCTACTGAGGGATGCTCCAGTATTTGGCCTTCACAATGACTTGCGGTGACCTACAATGTTTAGTCAGTGCTGCTATCTCTCCAGACAAGTCTTGTGCCAATTTATATTGCGGAGGGATGTATAGATTGATGAGCCATGAACTTGAGATCGAACAGCTGATCTTGTACACGACGCAGAGCACCTAACCACTGCGTCACTTGCGTTATTCACATCGAAAATTCGGTAAATAAACATTATCTTCACTCAATGAATTAATGATAATTTAGTTATTGAAATTTCCCATAATCAGAATCTGACTAAATAAAAAATTTGTTGCATTTTAAACAACGCACTCGAAAGCAAAATGTTAGTGTTTTTCTATTAGTAAAATGTATATGAAGGTTCTACTGCAAACTAAGCTGAGCATGAAACTGGAATTTCTCAAGCTATCGAATGACTGCAAGAACACCGACTAAAAAAAGAAATCAAAAATTGTATGCCAGTCTGGAATATGCTTATTTTCATAGCGAGTGGTTTTCTCGTTGAAATATGAGGAATATAGACGGAATGTGGAACCCATAAATTAAATCTTCATGACAATAGAATTCCCTCAGAACCTGGGTCCGTCGTACCCGCATTCACTGCCCAAAATTCTTCAGATACGCTGGCAAACAGCTCTGCGTGGATGTCCCCATAGGAAGACGGACGCGTGTATGTTATGTGTATTCCCACGGGATGCGTCGCTTTTACAAGGTGCGCGACGCCTCCGTACAGTAGCTGAGTGCGATTTGACGTCGCGCGGCATGGTACAAAATGCACACGTTTGGTACTTAGGGGAATAGAAATTATAGCGGCCACAGCTCTGCATTAGAAATATCTGTTATGGAGATCATGTCATTGCGTATGTGTCAAGTGACCAATTATAATTCTCACGGGCAGTCTAAACAGCTCTGCTATTGATTAGCGAGCATAATCCATTGCATCTTCTGTTCCCGTTAAGCTGATCTCTATTTTAAACTTGAACACTCGTGTTAGCCTTGATGCCCTTCATATTACTTCAGTGCGCCCCAGTATGAACCTGTATCGGGCTGTAGCACATCTAATCACAATTTTTGTTCGTGCATACTGACGGTTTTGTTTCCAATAGCGTCTGAGCTTTTCAATGATCCAGCCGACTAGATAAATTGTATCTCACCGTGTCCTTATTATAATGAGCGATACGTCATATATCACAGCCGCCCAAGCAATATGTATTGGTGTATATGTTCGACAATTTGAATTTTTAAAGTAGTTGAGTATATGGCACACAACCACTGCTATTCCATCGTTTGCTTCATAACTGTGTTGCTTCAGCTCACTGTGATTATCTGCAGATGGCAAAAGATCGACTGACAATATAATTCCAAAAAAGAATGATTGAAGCTCAAAAAAGGGGTTGGTACGCCAGGTCATACACCGGTGTTTCGGAGGTTCGTCCTCCTCATCAGTGACCCCCGCCCCACATTCAGCCCTGCATTGAAGCAAGGAGGGAGGCGTATGTGGTGATGGCACAGTGTACTATGACACTGTACCATCACCACCTCTCAGTCGATAGATTTTTGCTGTTAGATCAAAACTAATTCAAAAGATCGACTGTTTTTGAAACCCCCAAAAAACATTCAATATAATTCCAAAAAAAGAAGTGATTTAATGCTCAAAAAAGGGGTTGGTACGCCAGAGCCCTACACCGGTGTTTCGGAGGCTTCGTCAGCTGCATCCTCAACTCAGTGATCCCCGCCCCACATTCAGCCCAGCATTCTTTTTTTGGAATTAATATTGAATGCGGGCTTTTGGGGGTTTCAAAAAACAGTCGATCTTCCGAATTCGTTTTGATCGAACAGCAAAAAGTCATATCGACGGAGAGGTGGTGATGGTACAGCGTCATAGTACACTGTGCCATCCACCACATACGCCTCCTCCTTGCTTCAATCAGGGCTGAATGTGGGGCTGGAGTCACTGATAGGAAGACGAGCCTCCGAAACACCGGTGTATGACCCCTGGCGTACCAACCCCTTTTTGAGCTTAAATCATTCTTTTTGGAATTATATCTGCTAGATGTATTCATTCTTTCTTATTGCAGAGGTTCAGTGGCGGACGACGAAGCGGTCATAGCATATAGGGGTAGTGCTCTCTCAAACCCTAAGAGAGTAGCCCGACATTGCTCCTACAATAAAGTGAAGCTCTCTTTTTCTTCACCGAGAAAGGTTTGGTCGCAAAAAAATGTGTCTCGATTAGGCGGCAATACTTCTGGACAATCACTGACTTTTATTTATGCCGTTACGCGTATCTCATATTGCATAATCCAGAAATCAAAAAATAGCAACGACTGGATATTCAGTTTCGATTTTCAGTGCTTCCATTTGCCATTTTTATTATGACTTTGTGAAATGTAGTCAATTTCAATTGGAATTCATACTATGTGATGATCTGCGGCATTCCAATGGTTGTCTGTCTGAAGATTAACCTCTCCTTCAACACTGTTCATAGCAGTGGGGATTATCTCGGTAAGATACGTTCTAAAAATCGCTTATGCCCAACTGTATGACTTTTCGAGCTCTCTATTTTCCCATCTTGTTCCGTAAGCTGCCCCACCAATTGTATGCATTGTTCAGTTTGTTACTTGGAGTTTTACTAGCAGAACTGGATATCGTTCTCGACATCTCACGTTCAACTTTTCATAGCGCTCCCAACTGCGCGGCTCCAGGGTGTTATGTAAACGAGATTTTCAGCGTTTGCTGGGGAATGAGAAACATGGTAGGCCTTTTCTTCGAGCTGTGACATATCGTAGTGCAGATGTCCACTTCCAGACAATGGGAACTGTGGTAATTATTTTGACGACTTTCGTCTTCATAAAAATGCAAGCCATTTGGCTGAAGTCATATTCGAGTGGAATTGTGTCTTCCAAAGAGAAGGCGTTCACGCAGGTAATCTTGTAGAAAATTTTCTGCCCTTGATTCAAGAAAATTAGACCAACCTTTGCAGCTTCATAATTCTCCTATCGTCTTTGCAATCTGTCACTATTACAAGCGTGAGCCATGGCTCAGCTGATAAGATGGGTTTCCAGCTTTTTAAGGCCTTTAGCCCAGTGAACACTGCTGGACTCTTTTGTGCTGGTAAGTCGTGAGTGATCTGGTAACAGTGAAAGTGTGTTTTTTGAATGACTTATATGCGTTATAGCTGCATGTAATAATGTTGTATTTATTATACTCAACAAGGAGATCAAAAAAGGCGAGGAAGTTTATCTTTTACAAGGAGCTGTCCACGACCGTATCCACTATGATAGCAACAGTTGAAAGATAACTTTATGTCTCATCGACTCAATAAATAGTTGCATAATTTATGCTTTAATTTTGACCCGCATCAAAGCTTTCTTTTATTGTGCGAGTTCCAGTATTTCTGTCATCCAAGTCATAACGATTTGTCTTCCTTTCATAAACGTCGTAGAGAACTGTTGGGCACGTTAACTTGCAAGCTGAGAACAGTCAGGCTGAGACGTTTCGTGGGCATTCGTTATTAACCCTTTCGATCGCGCGCTGTTGTGTTGTCTGACACGCGACGCGATGGCCGAGTGGGCGGGTGCGCTTTAATAAAAGTGTGGTATACCCATTAATGCAGAGTGGTATGCAAAAAGGTTTGCGTCAGCTGGGATTCGAACCCAAATCTCACTCTTACCGTGAGCGCGTGCTGAACCATTGCACTACAGAGGCCCGTTTTTGCACACCACTCTTTCTACGTGACAAAGCGTTATCTGTCAACAGCCATCCGTCAACGGTCTGGAGGGTTAGTCACTATCGACATTGAACCCACTTATGTTGACAGATACTGGGTATCAATTATCAATCAGAGACCATTTCATCTGACCACCACTTGCGGTGGTATGATGTTACAATATGATGGGCGTCGGTAGTGCAACGGTTTAGCGCGCGCTCCTTGAAAGAGTGAGGTCTCAGTTCGAATCCCAGCTGAAGCAAACGTTTTTGCACATCACTCTGCATTATTGGACATACTGTATGCCACCGCAAGTGGCGGTAAAATAAAATGATTTCTAAAAAAATGTACTTTTCTATGGTATTAGAATTTTATCACCAGTGGGAGGTTTGATTGTTAGTGAATGGTAGAATGTGACAGAAGAGGTAGTAAAAACAGCGCCGGATCTTTCTTAAAAACCCCGTAATGTTCAAGAAAAAACCAGCTGTTTACGAAAAGATCGTATTTCAGACTGTCATTGGACATATCTGAGCCAACTTCTATACATTTAGCCATATTTCAACCATTTTTATCACTCATTTCCTATATCAACTTACCTTTAGTTGTGCTATTAGGTGCAAATAAATGTGACTCCGCTGTTTTTTTTATGTAATAATAGTTAAGGGGCGCCCTGGCCGAGTGGTTGTGATCTTATTCGTGGCGCACATAGAGCCGAGCTCCACCTGGCAACCATCTCCGGCAGTCAACAACAATACGTGTTGGGAACGCCACAGCCAGACTATCCTCCGATCAACTATTAATAGTCTGGTAAAAAATTTGTGTTCGACGAAAAATCATGGAAGTTCTTCCTTTACTTGGTCCCTAAAGGGTTGAAGGTGAAGTCCATGATCTAAGCTTTGATACATCTAGTCGCTGTGATGGATCATGTTTGCTGAGTCACTGAGTGACTTTTTGTTCGTGACGTCATAGATGATATCGTACGTTTCGAAGAAATAGACTTAAGAGCTCAAATAAAAAATTTTCAAAAAATAATTTAATATAGTGCATGTATGTGGTTTGAGAGACATTGAAGCGAAGTGTGTCTCTCATATTCGTTAGTCCTGAAATCTTTCCATTTCTCGAGTAGAGTGATTCTAGGAATAGTGTGCCATACACAGAACTCTCGCCTGCGGGACTATTTTGCATATCACTCAACAATCTTAGATAAATATCGTGCAAGCCCTTGCTCAGTGAATTGAACACTTGAAGTCGATATCTCGGTCCAAGCGGACGTCTGATTTCTAGCAGCTCTCGATGATGAACCTAAACCTGTCCAAATGCCATCGCCAAGTTAGCAAGTGGCTACGTCTTTTGTTGTAGCACGGTTCCGCTGTGTACTTCGGATTTATCATGCGTATCGCTGCTGTGCATCGGTAATTCTTATTTACGTCCCTTTCATATGATCCACCAGATCCATCACAGTGATTGGAAATGGAGTTACAGAGGATCATTAGTCAAAGGTTGCTTCTAGATGCATCACTTATGTAGAATCTTTTCGCGTGCCTCACAATTTAGTATTGGGAGAGCGTGGTGTAATGGTTAGAGGTCACTTGCGACACAAGCGTCCTGCTCTGCCATCGTTTTATAAACTTTGCGTATTACTCAACATTGTTGCATGCATAGTAGTAACATCACAGCGCTACTATAAGAAGCGACAAAATTAAATCTTGTAGGTCATGTTACAATTATTCCAATGCAAGTCTTCTCAGCGATTTACCATTTCACTAGGCTGAGGAAAAGTTCCTTGACGCTCCCTGAATATTTGGAATTTATACATAAATCCCATAAGAAACAGCAATAACTATTCTTCAAAGTAAAAAGCATCATTATGGACGATATTTTGTCTACGATCTACAAGCATCTGGATCTGCTCGAAATCAACATTTCTTGGGCACTGGATCAAAAAACTCCTGATATGCCTCCTCAGTTTGGTTAAATGTCTAATCGGCGTCACACAGGAAATGTTCTATTGAGCGGAAAAGACTACAGTCAGATGGCACAGCACTTAGACTTGAAGCTTGGTGCTGTAAGAGCTCGACTTCGTCCAATTCATCAAACTTTTCCTAGTCTTCTTTGCGGTGTGAGGTCTGGATTGTCTTGCTGAAAAAGCGACGAATAAATGTCGCGTACTTTCCCTTCAACGCACCATAGACTCGGTCCAGCTGCCCTGCTTTTTATGGAAATATTCCTGACATATTCCCATGAATCAACAATAACCGATACCGTGGAAAACAGACATAAAATTTGAATTTCTCGCGGGTGTTAAGAACTTTTTCCCCAACCTATTGTTGCAAGGAAAGTATTCTCGTAAATTTAGCACTACAGTGCTGAAGTGAAATAGCACTTGCATTTTGAAGTCTCCCCGACGGCCACTCCTACGACAAATCTCAGGACAACTAAGCAAACTAAAGTTTAGTGGAAAACTCTTGAGACTGCTAAATAAACGGCTATAAAGAAAACGAGTTGATATCAGTTTACGTTGGTACGGTCACCTCTACATATAAAATTAGAAAATCATTCACATCGGTCCTCAAGTATTCAGAATACAGCAGAAAACTTTAGATGACAAGTAGCGCTATTTGTAGACTACATACCTTGAAAGTGTTAGTACCATCAGTCGCGTTTACTTACGACTATACCTTGGAAGCACTGCAGTTAGCAAGCACATTCACTGCAAATGCGCCGTCTAGCAGACCGAATAGGAAAAGTACTGCTTACCTAGCGAAAATAAAGTTGTACTTTTCCTGATTGGAAATAGAATCTGAATTTCACAAGTGACAGACGCTGGTACTAATCACTGCACTACTGCACATCCTGCGTAAATGCATACTTTGACAGGGTAATGGTGTCATAAATCTCTCCCTCTATCGCCAAAAGGAAACTGCGAAAGTCCGCGCTCCTTTCCAGTCCTCGGTAGTGTTGTGGTTAGTATTCGGGTCTGCCACATGCGAGACCCGGGTTCAATTTCCGGCCGGGGAGTGCGTTTTTGATTGTCAATGTTCATAAAATGTTCCATTCCGCTTCTATTAATGTGATCTATTCTATTATAATAGAATCAACTTCAAATCTAATCTCGTTTTAACTTTCTGCTAATAGAAGATATGATAAGAGTATTTACTGACACTAAGAATCAAAAGTATTCTCCCCGGCCGGGAATTGAACCCGGGTCTCGCATGTGACAGACGCGGATACTAACCACTATACTACCGAGGACTGGAAGAGAGAGGGTCTTTGGCAGTTTCGTTTTGCCACTAGGGGACTGAATTTATGACGCCATTACCCTAAGAAACTAGGTATTTCCGCAGGATGTGCGATAGAGCAGTGATTAGTTCTCGCGTCGGTCACTAGTGAGAATTAGATTCTATTTCCAACCGGAAAAAACACACCGTTATTCTTGCTATTTGAGCAGTACTGTTCGACATTTGACAAATTGAATAGGCACATCGGGAGTTTTGTGATCCAAAGCCCAAGGAATGTTGATTTCGAGCATATCCAGAAGCATGTAGATAGCTGGCGGAAGATCGTGGATAATGATGCTCTTTATTTTGAAGAATAGATGTTGCTGTTTCTAATGGAACTTATGTATAAATTTTGAATATTTAGGGAGCGTCAAGAAACGTTTTCCTCAACCTTGTAATATGGTAAATCATTGAGAAGACTTGCATAGGATTAATTGCAACATAGCCTGCAAGAATTCGAATTTTGCCGCTTCTTATAACAGCGCTATGATGTCATTACTATATTTGCAAAAATGTTGAGCGATACGCAGAGTTTATAAAATGGCAGTGCAGGACGTTTGTGTCGCAAGTGACCTCTAACCATTGCATCACGCGCTCCCAATTCTAAATTGTGGGGCACGCGAAAAAATTCTACCTATGTGATGGCTCCCGAGGAACGTCTCAGCCTGCCTGTTCTCGGCTTGCAAGGAAACGTGCTCTGCAGTTTTCTACGACGTTTATGAAGGAAAGGCGAATCGATACGAATAGGATGACAGAAGTATTCTAACTCGCACAATAAAAAAAAAAGCTTTGATGCAAGTCAAAATTAAAGCATAAATTATGCAACAATCTATTTAGTCGATGAGATATAAGATTATCTTTCAGCTGTTGCTAACATAGTGGATACGGTCGTAGACAATTGTTTGTAAAAGATGAACTTCTTCGTCATTTTTTTTTGTATTTGCTTGCTGGGAGTAATAAATACAACACTATTACATGCACCTTTAACGCATATCACTTATTCTAAAAACACCCTTTCATTGCTACCAAATTACTCATGGCTTTGCAGCAGAAAACTGTCCAGCAGTGTTAACTGGATCAAAGGCTTTAAAATACTGAAAACCCCATCATATCAGCTAAGCCATGACTCACGCTTGTAAAAGTGACAGATAGCAAAGCTGATAGGAGAATTATGAAGCTGCTACGGCTGATATAATTTTTTTGAATCAAAAGCAGAAAATTTTCGACGAGATTGTACCTGCGTGAATGCCTTCTCTTCGGAAAACACAATTCCACTCGAATATGACTCCAGCCAAATGGCTCGCATTTTTCAAAGACGAAAGTCGTCATAACAGTTACCACAATTCCCATTAGCTGGAAGTGGACATCTGCATTACGATATGTAACACCTTGAAGAAATTGCTTATCATGTTCCTCATTTCCAAATAAACGTGGAAAGTTTTGTTTAGAAACCATCCTAGGGCAGCGCAGTTAGGAAAGCTATGGACAGTTGAGAGTGAGATGTCCAGAACGAGATCCAGTACTGTTAGTAAGTTTCAAGTACAAACTCATCAATGCATACAATCGATTGGGGAGCTTACGAAACAAGTCGTAAAATAGAGAGCCTGAAAAGTCATACAGTTGCGTGTAAGCGATTTTAGAATGTGTCTTACCAAGGCTCTCTCCAGTGCCATGAAAATTTTTAAGGAAAGGTTAATCTTCGGACAAACATCGGAATGCCGGAGATCATCACATAGTATGAATTCAAATTGAAATGACTATATTCCACGAAGTGATAATATAGATAGTAAATGGAAGCACTGAAAATCGAAGCTGAATATCCAGCCGTTGTTTTTTCTTATCTCTGGATATAATACATTATGAGTTACTCATAACGGCATAAATAAAGCCAGTAATTGTCAGAAGTATCGCCACCTGTCGAGACAAATTTTTGCGAAAACTCTTCTCTATGAAGAGAAGAAATTACTTCATTCGACATTTCGACTGCTCTCTAGGAGCTTCAAGAGCAATACACTATATGCTATGACAGCTTCGTCGTCGCACTGACGTCTTCAATAATAATAGAATGAATACATTGCAGATAATAACAATGAGTTGAAGCAACACAACTGTGATGCAAACGATGAAATAGTTGTGGTTGTGGACCATACTACTTCAACTACTTCAAGAAATTCAAATTGCCGAACATATAGGCCTAATACATTTTGCTTGGGCGGCTGTAACATATGACGCATGGTTCATTGGAATAACGACACGGTGAGATACACTTTATCTAAGTGGCTGGATCATTGAGACCAACACTTAAAAGCTATCGAAAAACAAAATGTCAGCACGTACGTGCAAAAATTGTGATTAGATGTACTACAGCCCGATACAAGGTCATACTGGCGTATTGAAGGAATGTAAAGTGTATGCAAAGCGAACAATTTAAGCCTAAAATAGAGATCAGCTCGACGGAGACAGAAGGTGCAATGGATTATGCTCGCTTACCAGTAACAGAGGTGTTTAGCTTGCCTGCATGAGTTATAATTTGGTCACTTAAACACATGACGCGGTGATATGATCTCCATAACAGACATTTGTAATGGAGAGCTATGGCCGCTATAATTTCTACTCTTTCAAGAACCAAACGGTAACATTTCGTACCATGCCGCGCAACGTCAAATCTCACTCAGCTACTGGAATGACCGCGTTGCGCACCGTGAGAAAGCAACGCATCTCTGGGAAGGCACATGACATCCGCATGACATCCATGCGTCCGTGGGACATTCGCGCAGAGCTGCTTGCCAGAGTACCTGAAAATTTTCGGAAAAAATGGATGCGAGTAGAGAAACCCAGGTTTTAAGAAACACTATCGTCATGAAATGATGGAGTTTATGGGTCCCACATTCCCTCTATATTCCTCATATTTCAACGAGAAGATCACCTCGCTATGTAACCAAACAGCTAACATGCATTTTAATTTCATTTTTTGTTATACTGGACTGGATGTTATCAAATTTTGTTCACAAACCTGGTGAGAAGGATGCATAGGGTTCCTTTGAGATTCGGGAATCGTCTTCTCCACTTCTGGACAAGTTGAAGGTTTTCGGGAGGCGTGGTATTGCACGAGGTCCTCGGAAGGGTGGGGTCCTCCAAATGGACACCGATGCATAGAAGTCGTGAGCCCATGCAGACCGCTGCGAACCCTGCTTTATTTGCTGCTAGGATTATTCTAGAACGGCTGCTATCACGAAAAAGCTACCTAGAGCGCCGCAGTGCAGCCGACAAGGCGATTTTGTTGAACCGAGAGAGAGCTTTGCAGTGGTTGAGATAGCAGTAGTACGTATTCCGACCATTATTGAACCGCTCCGAAAAAATGAGTGGTACTGGGTGAAGTTACCGTGCGATACACACATGGTCTATAGTTTGACTCCACGCCTAAGGTTTACCAATTCTTCCATTTCTTCGGGTCTGCAAAATGACACGAGACTTCTCTGGGAGTAAAGAAGCACTGAACTGATGCATCGGTAAGCCAAAGCTAGTCCAATTATGGATTTCGATATCATCGACCATGCTTAGTGGAGACGAATGCATGGCGCATTCGTCGGAAATGACCAATGCCAAGGACTTTGTCATTTCAAAGGACCGACGCCCTAGTATGATGCAATTTATTTCGCTAGCAAAATGCGTCGATTCAAATGTTTACTTGTTAATCCTTTGCGACAGCCGTCCACAGTTACAGCGCACACCGAGATTGTGAAGCGGCTCGCAATTTTCGTTATTAAAATGAGGTTTTCGATTCTTTCCGTTAGACGACATGGAAAGAAGAAATGACTTCCTTTGCCGGACAAAAAACTTTCCGAAAGGGTGATAGTGATTGTTCGAAAGCTTAAGTCTCTGGATAGGACGACAATATGGCAGGGTTTTTGAGAAGACCCTTTCAAAACGTTGTAAAATTCAAACTAGAATCATAATTCACATCGGCTGCGCAATTCACCCACTCTTCGCTGGAAGCACGAAAAACACATGAGCGTGTAGGGAAAATCTTTCAGTGTCAGAGTCAGACGTCCGATTTGAAATTTCCTCCAGAGTGGCAAAACAATACCTAATCAACTAGAAAGAATAGCACGTCACTTAGGCGCCACTGATTGATGAAAGCACTGACCCCCACTGCAGCCCCATCCTCCAGCCCGTGAAATGGCCACAGTGCACTCGTTCGCGTCGGTGAGTCAATCTTATTTTCTCTACTACACCGCACAGAAATGGTTTTTTAGAAGCTATGCAGTGCAAGGAAATAAGAAGAAACAACGAAATTATGCGCCCTCTCAAATCCGGTTCAATGCCACCTCAAAACGGCGCGATTTCTTCCATGTTGGATTTTCCTCCGTTTCGCAAAAAACTCCAGGTTTCCTGCACTAATATTGCAAAATTTTATTCATTGTTGTGTCGTATACTTACTTTCTTCTATTGTTCCATAGCTATTAACTTCTATTTGCGTGCTATATGGGCGCTACGATGTTCAAAGGGCGGGCTGACTACTCCGAATGCATAAAGTGGTCTTCTTTTTGTCCTCAGAGCATTTTCTAAAACGCTTTTCAATAATCAAAGATGTAAAGTAATGTGCAAAACTTTTGCGTCAGGCAGGACTCAAATCCGCATATGTAAGAGCGCGTGCTCTTACTTGTTGCGCTACTGTTGTAGAGTAGAAAGAGTGTTGACAGGTCAGTCAACGGTAATGTAAGTGGTTAGAGTGGTTGGAGCACGCACCCCAGGATAGGCTGAAATGTGGTTTGAGTCCCGCCTGAAGCAGTTTTGCATATCACTCTACACCATTTAGTGTATTTATAACATCACACCGTCGCTAAAAGCAATCAAATTACAAAAATTCTGTTTGATCATCCTTTCTATCACCACTGCCAAATTAAGGATTGTCGAGATTTTACCTATCGGATGACTTCCGCAAATCTAGTAAGAACCCATCCACAGACCGCAGCCTGGCAGACAAAACAAACCAAGTGGGAAATATGTCTTGTTCTTCCTGCTAGATTGTTTTTCCTGCAGTGCAATAACAAAAGCTATCTAGGAAACCAAATGTAGTGTTGAAACGACCAAAATTTGGGCTTTCGAATAATCGCAAGAATTTGAAGGGAAAAGCCCTATCAAACGAATAAGTCCTCCAGAAAGTCGTTTACCTTTGTGAATGCCCGCGGGGTTGAACGATTCCTTTTAAGTAAATTTCGCGCACTCGGAATTTTATCACCATATCCTGAGAATTCACACGTCTTCTAACTTCGTGATATGAAATTCACATGGCATGATTTTTGTACGTGAAAAGATTTCAAGTGATCCAGTTAATACAACACCATGGCACTCCTTTACATAAGACACGGTAGAGAGAGATTTGAAAAACCTATGTAACTTTACCAATTTAAACAGAAAGCTAATTTGTTGGCTTGTAAGAGAAGCTTTACAGTACCTAAGCATGACACACCTGCTATGCGATTTGTGCAACTCAGGCTTGAAGAATTGAACATTTATGTCAGTATTTATAACACTACAGCACTCAAATAATAACAAATATACAGGTCACAAATTTGCACAACTGCAACTACTGATGCCATATTTTCTAATAACTCAACCTTGAATTTACGACATAGATAAGATTGGAAGAACATGAAGCCGTGATTACACTATTTAAGGTAGAGGTCAGCGCTGGACGAAGGAACAAATTATTCAACAACTAAGAGAAGCTGCCATGAAATGATTAAGGAAGAGGAAAGGACGTGGACACTAGCAATAAGTAACTAAATGGGCAAACAGTCTGAATAAATGTCTAAAGTACTGTGGACAGAGCGAGGAACAATTATTTTCATGAGCTGAAGTTGTGAGATATCAAGTGAGTACATGCTATCAATGAAGCAAAGATAGAAGCGATGTTTATGCTATAAACGGAGGATGACTGAAGGAGTGCGCCGTTGTTCCATTTGCCTAGGAGCGGGCGAATAAGATGGTTGCATGCATGATAGACCTCGTCGCCAAGAATTCACATCATACACTGCAACATGATCAGTATCTGGGCATGTGACGTAGGGTCGATCCATCAGCTTGGGCGACTTGCACTACTGCAACTAGTGATGTCATATGAATTAATAATTCAACCCTTGACTTTAATAATGTTCACCATTTGACTGTGCATAATAACCCACACTCGTTTCCAGAATGCTGGCTCATTTCCATTACCTGAAACTTCGAATTCAGTAATGTCAAGCATGAGCTAGAAAAATGAGATATGTAATGAATAGGGAGTCTTGAAATGGCAATAAAATAGGCACGTGAACGACTAGACTAATTGAAGACACTCTTTGGGATATTTCACCATAAAATGGACAGTCGTCCTAAATTGATAATTGAAGCAATCCATAATTGAGTACACCCTTCGAGTTATCATATAGCAACTCGTGTCCTGGCACAAACAGAGGGTGGTCACATCATTCACTAGTAAGATGAGTGGCTACCGATCTCAAAAAATTTGGTACTTTTATGTTAGGCGGTGACAAATGAATGTTCGACTTCACTCGCTGAGTGAGAATTTTTCATAAGAGTGTTAGGAATCATTCGGAAGCTAAGTCTCTGGCTAGAGCCCTACGCGGCTAATTTTTCAAAAACATCCTTCTAAAACGCAGTAAAATTGAAAATAGAATTATGTTCATACGACCACGCGTCTTCGTCAGATTGCTAGTACTACTTCAATAGCACAAGTCTCGGAGAACTCAAAACTGTGTTTGTATGTCCGAAAAGCTCTTTTGAAAGCGCTGTAGAAGAAAGAAAAGGTGCATTATACCTCATCTGATGAAGCTTTTTGCTTAGACTAGTAGTAATCAATCGACAGCGTAATTTTCAATTATTCCAACGGGCGTGATAATTAAATTAGGGGGACTGGCAGTGTAGCAGGAAGATAAGGTCGAGTTTCACGTATTCGGGGAGCTTATTTGCCGCCTAACCTACGCTTTAGGGGCGGAGGGAATGAGCGACGCCCTGATCGTTAGCTATGTGAGGTGCAACTTCTTATACAACTGTAAATTTTTTCTTCACTCGGAAGAAGCTCTAGATAAAACGAATGATTCAAATACTATGATATTTCCTCTATATGTTCATGTTGTTTTCCTGCTTCCAGCGAACTATGCGCGTGATATAAATGAAGGCGCGTGGCGGGTATTAAACACAACTTTATTTTGTATTTCACAGCGTTATGAAAGGTCTTTTAAAAATCGGCAACGTACAGTTCCAGCCCGAGGTTTTAGCTTTCGAATGATTCTATGAAAATCTTGTCCATCAAATGGGATTGAATACTTATTTGTCGCTGTCTAACAAAAAGAACCTATATATTAATACAAATATATATATGTGCACATATATACAAATATATATATATATATGTACGTGTATATCTGGTGGTAGAAGTTCTGTTATTTTTGTTTGAGCATTGACATACTATTAGATTTATTAATTCTGATAACTCTGTCGAACACTTTGCTTGATTTTGATCTAGAATGATATTATTTATTTGTCTCTTTTCAGCCGTGATTAAGTTATGGATTGTAAAATCGAAGCATCGCAGTAGTTGAGTTGCACAAGACGTGGATGAAAACGGCCGACATTGTTAAGATAAGTAGTTTCAACCAAAGAAATGCTTGCACAACCGCGAAACTTTTCAAAAAACTGGAGGGATTGATTCCACCCGCGAGAAGGTCCTCCAAGCACCGTCTCGGCTCCAGAAAACACTCAGAAGATCCATTGCCAAATTCAATAAAATCCAGAGCGTTCTATAGGTAAAACAGCAAATAAGTTCGAGATCAGCTAGCGGAGTATTCGAAACGCTGTTAAAAACAAGCTGAAAGTGCGCAGTTACAAGATCTCCTGTGTTCATTTTGCGCTGAAAAGATGAAAGAAGAACGGCTCTCAGAGGGTCGTCGAATGCTTTGTTCAATGGCTGGCTTTGGACAAGGACATTTGGCCGTTAAACTCGGCAGATTCCAACCCAATGAATTACCCCGTGTGGTTCATACTGGGAGAAAAAGTCTCAGCTACTCGCCACACTAGCGCAGATGCGCTTAAAATGGCTTTGACACGCGCTTTGGACGAAATTACGGTGGAAATATGCGAGCAACGTTGGAAATTTTTGCAAGTGGCTTCGTAAATGTAGAAAGGTCAAAGGAAGCGAATTTGAAAATTTGCTACAGGATTTCTCGATTGGTGTGGGAATGCTGCTCTGATAAGCGTAACTATTCCTTCAATTCTATATATTCATTTGTTTATGCAGTCCTTTCTACTGCTGAATTATGTGAAAAGATTACCAGAACGTTTTACGCACCCTGTATATATCGCTCATAAAAGACCCTATTAACTTTACTGCACTAGTGAGCGAAAGCTAGCTGGTCTAGTTTCTGAGAACTAACATGGAGTTTCTGAGTACGATTCAGAATTGTCTCTCGTATTCTCATCACTCACATAATTCAACGCTTCAATTAAATCGGATTTTTGAAGGCACTTTGATAAGTACACAAATGAGTGCCTGTATAGCGCGCACTTAACAACTCTAATGAAACACATCTTTTCTCATGGAACTATCAGTCGACGAAGCATCATTCTGTAGTTCTATAAAATCTGATTTCAATAAGCAAAACAGAACAGCAAAGGTGAACACTTTGCATAAATCCATATCAAAGTACGTGTAACTATTACCTCACAACCTGCCCTTCCGTTGAAGTGGACGGCATCGCCGAACGAAGCGCACGCCGAAATGCCACAAGAAATCTTCGAATGCGGTTTTGAGAGCTGAATATGTCGTTTTGAGGGCTATGAAGTCAACAAAAAATCTTCATTCACAAGCATATTTGCCCTTTCGGTTTTCGCTTGCGAGGACCTATCCAACTCAAGAACGAATGTACATAGATTTCACGTCGGCAGCTCAGAATCAAAATAAGACACGTCCGTGTGATATAATCGATCAGTACTGCTGAAGGGCTGTTTTTTCTCTATGCTTATCCGCTCAATTTCGGCGGCCCAAATGGACGTGTCTAACTGGTAAGGGATCCAATCCTCAGCATGAGGACGGCTCCACCTCCTCACCCTCTGTGATTTTGCGACTATAACCTCAGCGTGACGATCACTGGCTGTCTCTTTCTTCTCTACTTATCGGCTCCCGTCTATCGGAAAAAAGGTTCCTAGTTCAATACCTTACCATATCACTTCACTGTGGCTTTTTTGATGTGGTCTTTTTTAAGCCGATTGATATCGAAGGTCCTTCTGTAACAAAATTATCACAGTTAGAAAAGCTCATGTGTATAACATTTCACCAGTCCTTTATACAAAACAAAGATCGTAGATCTAGAAAGTAGATGCAAGTATATTATGTTGTCATAAGTTGCAGATTGTTCGAACTTTGTAAGTTGTAGATGGTTGATTAAATGGTGATAAATAAATTATATACATTTATCACCTGTGTTACGGCATTACCATATGAGATATGGCCTGATCTGGTGTGCTAGTGAATCGAGTGTATCGTAGTTAAAACAAAAAGATAACACCAAAAGGAGTGCAATGAATGCTGTATTGAGGGAGCGATCCAGCAACCTTCTTCTCGACGGACGGGTGCCGAGTGGCAGAAAGGAGTGAGACAGACAGTAATTGTCACGCTGGGGTACGCCCACTTTGTGCTGCAGAAGTCAGCCGATTAATTGGTCACTAAGTGGTCAAAATAATCACAGCTGCTACACTCTCAGGAATATTGCTCGTGTTGGAAGTGTCAGCAAATAACTGCAGAAAGATTATGAGACAACAGTTGTGATAAAAAAAAATACCTGCGTTCACTTCAATTACTCGGCGTCGGTCGACATGGAACATGTCTTAAGTGCCTTTCTTCCAGAAAACTTCACTTGATTCCAGTCGAATCAATCGCGCCTAGGTTCATCAAAAAGATCAAAAACAACGGTAGAAATCCGCAAAAACAGAAACATATAACATATGTAAATTACAGAAAATTTTACATTGTTCTTGCTCTTATATAACCTCTCTGAGGACTACCCTTCAAAAGAAGGTCGCGTTGCACTGTCACTTGCGCGGCAGTCACAAGAGGCGCTATCTGCATGTCTGTGCAAGCATGTGCGACCGTTTGCGCTTGCTTTCTCATCAGACGAGAAACTGCCATCTCATTAGCCAATTTGAGAGTGTGAGAAAATTGGTAGAATGAAGGAAATTGAGAAAAGAGAAGCAACAAATTACGTTTCAATTATAGACTACAGTCTACGAAGCCAGAGGCCGCAAGTCGAAGAAAACAATAAGGTTACGCAAAAGCAATCATAAAACAAGGTGTGTTTGTCAAAAATGATATTGCAGTTCGCCATGCAATGCCACTTCATTAACTACCTCCGACTTTTTTCACAATTGATGTGAACACTGTACATTATTTATTGCTTCGAACTTTGCCATTTCATGTGCTCTACGAAGTCCTTTTAGTCCACTACAATCTTGAGATAATATCCCGTTTCTCGTTCAGATCCCACGTCTACGAACATTGTCAATGAGAAGACGTGTAGGTGGCTTTAGAAAACCCAGCAGTGCATGAGAGCCCTCTGTCCTACTGCTTTCTTTCGGTGGATATCATTCTCATTACACATACGACTTTTTTGTCTTCTGTATGGTTATCAGTGTATTGCTAATTTTATAACTACTTAAGCTACCAAATGAAAGGAAAAGTTGGTTACTCTTAGACAAGTGCAGGCTAACATCTAGACGGCCTTGGATTGAATGCTCAGACAAGTTTACGACAGAAGGACTGCACGTTTGTCAGAAGATATACAGCCAATGGCAATCATGAAAATGGATGTACATTGTGTGTATGACCAGAAGCACTGTTGTTGTTATTCCGAGGTGTTCGTGAATTTATGTGAGGATGGTGAACTTTCCCGACTATTGTAAAGCCACTAAAAGCCGTTAGTGTTTATCAGCAGAAACGTGACAGTCAACACCGCTATCTATCAGCAGCAAGTTTTATGGGACGTGCTGCACCTTCGTACCACTAAGCACTTTGGCTTCGACGGATTTGCGCATCAGTAGGATTGGGCTAGTGCGCATTCGGCCTGCTCAACGATTGCCATCTGTCAAGACCTGCTCTCAAGCTTTAGGGGTATGGGCATTTATCCGTAAAACTCACCAGATCTCAGCCCGTTTGATTACTCCGTGTGGTATGTATTGGAGGAGAAAGTCTCGGCTAGTCGATACACTAACGCGCTTAAAACGGCTTTGACACGTGCTCAAGACGAAATTACGGTGGAAACGTGGGCGAGCATTGTTGGAAATTTCTGCAATTAACTTCGTAATTGTACAGAAATCAAAGAAAACGAATTTGAAAATTTGCTATAGGCTTTTTTGTTTGGTGTGTATTTATTGATCTGAGAAACGTAATCATTCCTTCAAACCAATATATTCATTTGTTTTCGCAGCATTTTCTTACCGTTGAAATATTTGAAAAAATTGTGAGAATCCCTGTATATATCTTTCTCACACGCTACATATATCGTTTATATAAAAAGCCCTAATTACTTTATGACACTAGTGAGCTAAAGCCAGCTGGACGGGTTTTCTGAGAGATAACGTGGAGTTTTTGTTGACGATTCAGAATTGCCTCTCGTATTCTCATCACTCACATAATTCAGCGTTTCAGTCAAATCGGATTTTCGAAGACATTTTGATGAGTACTCAAATGAGTCTCTGTATAGAGCGTACTTACCAAACTCATGAAACACATCACTTCTCATAGAACCATGAATTGATGAAAGGTCATTCTGTAGATTTATAGGATCTGATTGCGATAAACAAAACAAAACAGCAATAGTCAGCACTTTGCATAAAATCATTTGAAGTATGTGTAATTATTACCTCACAACCAGCCCCTCCGTCGAGATAAACGGCATCGGCGAACGAAGTGCACGGCAAAATGCCACAAGAATACTCAAAATGAGGATCATATCGGAATATTCCGTTTCGAGGGCTACGAATTGAAGTGATACCTTCAATCATAAGCATATTTGCTCGTTCGGCTTCTGCTTACAATAACCTATGTACTTAAAAACGAATGTACAGAGAATACACAACAGCTCAGCATCAAAAGAAGTCACGTGCATGTGATATATTCGACCAATACTGCTGAAGAGCACTTTTTTCTATACTTAACCTCTAGCGGACGGTTAAAGAAACCGATGCGCGCAGAGCCAATTGCGCGAGTTTCGTTGTTTGATTGAGTATTTTTCCTCTTTTGGCAAATATTACCAGAGTTCTTGTATTACTTTGATAGAACAAGATTTTCTCTACTCGCTCATGTGCTTTTGGCTTAGCTATACGTCTCTTCTGTAGAGAAAAACGCTCATTTTCTATGAATCGCACTGAATTTGGCATTCAATCGATTGTATTGCATTGTACGAATGAGATCACAAGGAGAATTTTAGGTGAGCTCTTCACTAGTTTTATACAAGGCCCAACAGTCATTGTAGTAATTAAAAGTTGAAGAACACCTTGCAATTTTTCTAAATTATTACGCATGGTGTATTCGATAGTGCTCACCGAAAACTCTCACTATAGCTAAGTTCATATCACTCATTCGTTTATTTTCAAATATTCAGAGTTGACATACGTGCGTAAAGGTTGAGTAATTATGGATAGTGGAGTATACTGGGAGTTAAGGGAGAACCGTGTTTGAATAAAAGGCTTAGAACATTGCTATTATGGAAACTATGGTTCGGAAATGTGTCTCCAGAGAAGTACTTTCGGTACCTTTCCTCTATCCGCACCCATATAAAAAAGGTACTTTTCTCATGTTCAAGGTTTTAATAAATATTTAACAGACCGAATATCAAAGATCTGAAGGGTGTGATTTATTTTTCGAATGGTGTTTACATTATATTGTAAAGGTGAAGTAAAAATTTCGGTACTTATATGATGGACGGCGACCAATTTTTATGCCGATCTCATTTGCTCGACAGGAACTTTTCACACAAATCTTAATAATTTTTCGATAGCCTAAATCTTTGGTTACAACTTTACGTCGCCGTTTTCTGTAGCACAATTTTATGATTCTATAGCATCCTGAAAAAACTTTTGTTCTCACTCACTTTCGTCGTCATTCTTACCACCCTTATAAACAAATCGCTGTAAGCGCGAAAAGCATATCAGAGTGTAGATAATTTTCGGTAGCATCAGTCTACGTTCTTACCTAAGGTTCTATCGATTTGGTGAAGGAATCCCCAATTGAATAACGATGTTTCAACTGCGATCGGTCTCCCCTCCGATCCGTGAGTTAGCCAGTGAGCAAAATCGCCGATCAGGTCTATAGCTGAGTAAAGTGTGAAGGAAAGCCACAGCAACAACTTGTTAGCAAGGTAATCTCCTGTTCTACCGCATAACTCGATAGTGATCTACCTCACTTTGCGCTAAAACAGCGGCAAGTAATGTTATTTTATTGAGCATTTCTTCACCAGATCAGCAAAAACTTTAGACAGAAACGTAGATTCTGATAACACAGGATAGTTTCTACACGCTGATATGCTTTTCGTGCTTCCAGCGATTATACTCATGGTAAAAAAAAATGGACGAAAAGCGAGTGAGGAACAACATTCACAATTCTAGAGTGTTATAGAAGGGTGTTTTGAAATACCGGTGACGTGGAGCTGCAGTTCGAGATTTATGATTTCAAGCATTACTAACACATCAGATAAAAATTCTTGCACAGCGAATAAGATTGGCTAAAAATATGCCCCCATCTGATTAATAAGTGCTAAATTTTCTTTCAAACTCAACCACCTTCCGCTGGTTTTCAGTCAGATTTTCACTAACCATTCGATAGCACAAATCTCAGCGATGTCTAAGAGAAAGTTGCTTTTTTGAGACGGACGTTTTGATGTATTGTTACAGCTAAAAGAATATTGATTTTCACACTCGGCGCCGTGTCGGTCGAGCAGAGCAATTTACATGTGGCGTGCGATGCGCGGTGAGTATAGCGAAAAACACTCAGATGTGCGACACAGTTTTATTGTTGTTGCTACAGCTCGTAAGAAGAATTTTTTCGAAAGGCAAGTACATTATTGAAATCCTCGAGATTTGAGCTATCGACTGGTCATTCAATAGCATCCGTTAGCTGCCAATGATGCAATATACATGCGCATACCAGTGGAAGACATACTTGCTGCATGTGAAATGCAATCTTAATTTCAGCATTGCAGTGCAATCAAATATTTCTTGATAAACCAAGAATTTTGCTAAATTCTCCGAGATTTGTGTTATCGAAAGATTGCTGAGTTTTTTGAAGAAAAACTTTGTTCATCAAAAAATGCTTGAGTGTTAAAAAAACATTTTCTTTTCCGTGTTACAGTGTAATGCAAAGATCTTCAAAAATCAAAATACAGCCTTCAAATTTTTGAGATTTAAGTTATCGATTAATTAGTAAAATGTCTAGAAAGAGTAAAAAATGCGTTTTTTGAATATAGGTGCTGATAGAGGAAATACCGTATCATACGCAGTGATAAACGCGCGCTCTTCCTACCCCTACTTAAGATACATATTAAAAATATTTCTGCATGACATCTATTAAAACGTTAGTTGTAATCGATGTACTTTCAAGTTAGGTTCTCGCAAAATTGGCGTTATAAATGCACAACAGGGGTTGAAAGTTTGCATATTATTTACAATAACGGGGTAATGCCACTGAATATTGAAGTACGCCATGAGAAATAATCACTTCTTGTATAAAAAAACCGCTGTAAAAAATCATTCATAATATTTCATTCTTTATGTAACGACAAGATACCTCTGATATATAGATTTTGTCGATATCTACCAATAAAACACCTATGACGTTCAGAGGCGTGATAACGATCTAGGCGTGAGATGTGATCTTTTTTCTCCCTTACAGCGTCCTGTGATAACCTTTTGAAAAAGCAACTATGTCACCGAAATCCTCGAAACTTTAGCTATCTGAAGACTAGTAAAATTTTAGTGAAAAGCCATATTGAAGCATCAGCCGAGCAGATGAAGAGAATTGAAGGTGAAACATGACTTTGTTTTCGCTAATGCAGCGTAATAAAAAGGAGATATAACTTTTTCATTGTTTACCAAATGTCTACGAAAAATCTTCTATGCAACGAGAAAGGCCTTCGAATAATCGTGCACTTCAGGTGGTACACGTCGTCTCTTAGAGGCCTGTACTGCAAGAATCCGCAGTTCTTGATAAAATCAGGTTGACAAACTGATGATGTGAAATCTATGGATTGCACTGGTACAGTTTACTAAGAGAAATACTAAATTGAGTATACCACACAGCCACACACATGGTGAGTGGTTAACCCTCAATTAGCTTTGACATAAGGAAGAAGGAATGAAGCACGAAGTACGACATAGGATCACTTGCTATATCACACTCATTCCAGTGACAAATTGATTATATAACTACTGTTGCTGAAGAACAGAGAAGAAGAATTGAAGTAGTACTAGGGAGATTAATTTTCTTGCATTTCAAAAACAGTAAAACTACTTTGTTACTAAAAGATGGATATAGAAAAGAGCAGCTTCCGGAGGGCAAAAATCGCTTCGACTGAAGATTCGTTTATGCACTGTCGACGGCAGCTATTTGGGTGCCTCACCTCAACCTCAACTATCAGCACAAGGATGGAGATACTTTCATCAGTGACTTTACTGATTACTGTTACAATACATTCGCCATCAACGTGGAATCTATGCTAAGAACAATCAAAATGTTAGCATCGTATGACAATGAACCTAGTTTTATTACTCTCAAGAGAGCGTAGAAAATACATTAAGCGTATAGAAGCATTTGGAAGATGACCTTCATTTTGCGATTATTACCAGAATATCCAGAATCACGTGCATCTTAGCGACATAGTCGGGGCAAATCAGCATGTAATTATCTATATAACATATCGCGGCAACGAACTATTAGATACCATCTGTTTTTGGGGAAGAATTTTTGGTGCGCCGGACAAGGAAAACCCACTAGATTTATAGTAATCATTCAAAAGTATAATTCTAACAAAACTCAAAATGTGCGTTTCTAGAAAAACCGTTTATAGCGCAATGGCAGGGAAATAAAATTGTGCTTCACATGCGTTTCCCATTATGACGCTCAAATTTCGCCGGACACAGCTTCTTTAGATCATCAGAAAAACAATCAACTGCATATGTTTCGGTAACTCCAACATTGTACTCGCTTTCAGAAAAAATCGATTTATTACATTGTACTAGGGAAATAAAATTGAGCTTCAAAAACGCTTTAATTTTTTTCATCTTTGGTGCGTGAGTTAGTGTGGAGAAATATCACTATTTACAAGTGACGCGTGATATTTGTTTATTAAGGATGATTTTTTCCATCGAAAACTCTGGACAGAAGGTATGATTCCGTTGCCTTATGATCTTCTCTATATTTTCGTATGAAACAGAAGAATTTCCATTAACAACTTCTACTAACCGATCTATGTAGGTAATGAACGGGAGCTGCTGCATTCGTGTGTGAGTTGCAAGCGAAATTGTTCCCACGAACAGCACCACCTTAAAGGAACTATAGGCAAGTTGCATATCAAAATGACTGCAAGAAAATGAGCAGCTTAATGATATCAAATGCATGCAACCTTAATTACTTCTGGTTAATAAATTTGGTGTCTTCTTTTCGACAGTTTTTGTGATCTCGCTCAAAGAATATAATCTGATAACATATTTTGGGCCTCTCATAAGACCTGTTGTGGCATTTATAGAGCGAAAGACACAAGCTCAGGGCTTTTAGCCTCATCAGTGCACGGTGTCTTTCTTTTCAGCCAATCCCATATAGAGAGACCACCCATATATGAAGAAATCGACTACCTACAACTTACACTGCCGCCAGGTGAAAAGACGCCTCATCGTGCACTGTTTACAGTCGATCGCTCGTGGCTGATAAAACTTATCAAACAATACCCGTCTTATCATATGTCGCACTAAATGAGTGCCACAACAGATGCTATGAAAAGCCCAAATGATGTTATCAAATTATATCATTTTGAGCGAGATTTCGAAAACAGCCGTAAAGAAAGGTGCAAGCGACTGTAGTAAACTGCACCGACGGGTAGTCCTTTCACTTTACGGCAATGTAAGATGTTGGTCGTCGACCCCTTTATATAAATGGGAGGAGGTCTCCCCCATTATCTGGAACGAAAGGCACTGTGTAACTGACGAGGCTGAAAGGCCGAAAGACGTGTTTTGCATAACATATGTGCGATCACAGGTCTTATGAAAGGCTCAAGATGTTATCAAATTTGGTGTTTATTCCAGCAGTGTATGGAACGACCTAGTATTTCAAATTATATATGTACAAGGTGATAGAAAAGTTTTGTCCATCTCTTCAGGCACTTCAACAGTAAAAAAATACGGCACAAACAAATAAATTCAATCAACTGGAGGAATAATTACATTTACTAGATTAACACTTGTAAGAATGAACAGAAACGTTT
This sequence comes from Parelaphostrongylus tenuis, assembly GCA_019055375.1. Taxonomy (NCBI): domain Eukaryota; kingdom Metazoa; phylum Nematoda; class Chromadorea; order Rhabditida; family Metastrongylidae; genus Parelaphostrongylus; species Parelaphostrongylus tenuis. The sequence continues at coordinate 51,942 of JAHQIW010000243.1, read as the reverse complement.
ATGAAGAACTCTCAAATTGCCCCCCTTGGCCTCTATACGTCTACGAAATCGCTTGCAAAAATTTCCAACGATGCTCGCACACGCTTCTACCATAATTTCGTCTCCATGAACGTGTCAAAGCCGTTTCAAGCGCGTTCACTGTATTGTAGCGAGTAGCCGAAAACTTTTCTCTAGTATGGATCACACGTAAAATCCATTGGCTTGAAATCTGGCGAGTTCGATGGCCAAATGTCTTTGTCTCAAAATGCGTGGAAGCAGCTCGTGACAGATGGCAATCGTTGAGAGGGTGAATGTGAACGAGCCCAGTTCTGCTGAAGCGTAGACTCGTCGGTGCCAAAATGTTGAGTTGTCCAGGGCTCCAGTGCGCCCCGTAAAACTTGCTGGTCATAGATGACATCGTCGATTTTGAGGTTTCTGCTGATAAAGGCCAACGGTGCTTTCTCGGTGGCGCAAATGCTGACTCAGACCACCACAGAGACCGCACAATGACTAAAGCTCATGGTTTTTGTTACTGCGGACTTCTGCTGACCTTTCTTGAGAAGTTGACGCCGTTTCCGGCGATCGCGTAGTAAGTAGTTCGGCCGTGAAAATCTTCTCCTCCGTAAAAAAACTCCTTCGATAAATGAGAACAAGTTTGACAAACGAATGTTCTACACCAGGATCCAACTTCACCGCCGCAAATATCCGACATACTGCTCCGATTTCGTACTGAAGAAGTTTCGCTCGTTCCCTAAGAGGAGAGGTCTTCACTAAAATAGTTGAATTACTAAGCCCTATCATAAAAGTGTGTGCATGGTGGTTAGAGGTGCTCCGCGTGGCACACAAGGTCAACGGTTCGATTTTTTGCGGTCATTACTTACGAAACCATGCAATCTTCCAGGTCGCTAAATTGGTACCATTGATCTAAGAGTTGTCTGGCAAAATAAATAGCACTGATTCGATACATGCAAACAATTTTTTCATTTAAACACTCACCGTTCTGTTCTGGGTACGACTTCCTGTGATTGTCGATGACAAACAGCACAGCGAGTCAGATGAATGGAGAATGACAATGACACGAATCAAAATTCAATCGATATGACGTTTGGCGCGTTAGCACGCGTCATCACAAGTCGCTTATCGGTGCGATCTTTTAAGATCTCTGGCATCTGTCCAAGTCGCCACCTCGAGTTTTTTACGCGCCCCAAAGGAGAGCAGAGTTCTTTACTCATAAGTCTTCTCCGTTATGTTCTTCTGCACTGCGCGTGCCTCGTGGAGTGTCTCGGTTGATTTTGACGGTATTTACACAATTAACGGCGGTAAATTTATAAACGATCTCATTTCCAGGACAGGAAATGTTCATAGGAGTTCAAGTGATAATTTGAAAGCTTGAATCTCTGACTAGAGCACTACTCAGTAGGCCTTTCAAAACACTCTTTTGTGTCCTCAGATCACAATACACCGAGCAACAGTCGAATTACTGCTGAATGAACCACATTTTCTTATTGTTAATAATCGCACTTTCGCCTCGAGTGTTATCTTAAGACCACAGCTCAAATTTCAATATGCCTGAGAATTGTTTTCGAGCCACGCATGTTATGTGGATGAGCTGACTTAAAGAGCCCGATAAACGTGTATCCATCGTGCAATCTCGTCAGTCGTGCAGTTACCCTTTCGTCTTTATTGCCAATCCTGTGTACGTGCTCCAGTCCCCACACTAAGAGTTAGCGTCGACGAACGTTTTACACTCTATGTTCAGTGAGAAGAGCGCATCTGGCGCATTGATTAGAGGTGCCCTGCGTCGCACACGAGGTCAATGGTTCAGTCTCGCGCTCATGGCTCACCAAGTCATCCATCCCTCCAGAGTCGGTAAAACTGGTTCCAGACAGGTTTCATACTTGTCTGGGAGGATAAGCAGCACTAACTCGGTTCGGCAAGAGAGCACCGCGAGTCATTGTGAAAGGCCAGATATGCATTCAGTCACCTCAAACGAAGTTCAAAATTGAAATCGAATGCATGGCGCATCTCTCAGGGATTGATTAACGCCGAGAGCCTTATCCTTTATGTCCAGCGAAATTATTACCGAACGCAGAGTGTTGTACACTCGATTGCTCTAGACTAGTATATTTAATATATCATATCTGTCATTTCGAGTGTTTTATAAGAAGCACAACTCAGAATTTCAGTATACCTGATAATTGAGATTTGAAAACAGGACTAACGAGATTCCAATATCAAAACACGTGTATCGGGGCCTATAAATCAGCCCATTTAACAGACCACTGACATGCGTGGCTCAAAAATAATTACCAGGCATATTAAAATCCGAACTGTGGTCTCAAGAAACACTTGAAACGAAAGTATGAAATATTAAATATTACTGGCCAACAGCAATCGAGTGCACAACACTCTGTGTTTGGCATTAATTTCACTGGACATAGAGTGTAAAATATTCGTCGCCACTAACTCTTATTATGGGGAAGGGGCACCCACAGAGATTAGCAAAAGACGAGAAAGGGTAACTGCACTACTGACGAGACCGCAAGATCGAAACACATGTATCAGGCTCTATAAGTTAGCCCATTTAACAGACCACCGACGTGCGTGGCTCAAAAATAATTATCAGGAATAATCGCATTGTCAACTTGCTGTCAACTTCGCCGTTGATAGAATAAATCATAGATCTAATTGATGAGCAGACCGCAATATGTTAAGAGTGAGATGATCTAATGAAAAGGATAAAAAGGACAAAACTCTGGGCACTGATCAATCCCTAAGAGATTGCACCATGAGTTCCTCCTCCAGATTAAACTTTGTTCGAGGTGGTTGAATACATTTTGAGCCTTCACAATGACTCGCGGTGGCCTCTCGCTGAATTAAGTCTACTGACTGCTCCTTATCCTCTCAGACAATACTGCGATCAGTTCGCTAGCAATCTACTGACCCCGGGGGATGGATGGCTTAATGAGCCATGAGCGCAGATTAGAACTATCGATCTTGCGTGCAACGCAGAGCACCTCTAACTACTGCGCCACATACTCTTGATTGATTTGATACAATACTAATTAATGTCAACTATAGGAGCAGACTTGAAATGAATATCGTTAACCTCTCACAACGATCCGAAATATTAGCGTGCCGAGGTCTTGAGGTGGCATTTTGGACGATTGCCAAAATTCAAAAATGCACTGCGGGATGAGCGGCTTGTTATACGTGTTATAACGCGTCATATCTCATATCGACTTTTTGTGCACCGAGTCAATTCATTCCCCACCCATGTGTCGCACTGTGCCGTTGGTCTCCAATTATCCCTGGAAGACTTACACAGAACAGAACGGTGAGTGTTTTGAGAAGAAGAAGTTTTTTATAGGATTGAAATTCCGCTGAATATGACATTTCAGCTTGACTTTTCTAGGCTGCGGCAAGGAAGAAGTCCGCCGAAGCGGCAGCTTTTGTGAATAGAAGCACCAGGTATATTTGTCGCTGCCTGGTAAGAAGACGACCAAGTAATGATTTCGACCTAAGGTGAGGTATGTTGATTTGATCTTGAATTCGACCCGAGATATCGCCTTTTTTTTGAAACCATTCCGCGTTTCCACGAAAGTTTCAAATGGGATCTAACAGCTATACAATGGATTTTTAATATCGATGATAATACGTAGATAAGTGCACTCAAAGAAGCGCCTTTGCTACGACTGTATACCTTATGACTTTAGCAGTATTGTCAGTGAAACTCAGTATCAAGAATTGTCCAATTATCATATGACAAATGTCAGATGCTTACGAGAACCCATGTATAGAACATGTGTGCAGAGAGAGAGAGACAACGAAAAACCAAAAGGGATAATGATCCTTTTAGGAAAGCGACTATTTTTGGCTGGTGATCGAATTAGACGGCTACGAACAGCGGCTGGCTGCGCTCTCTGTCGGTAGCTTGGTACATAAAAGGATAAAAGGATAAAGCTCTTTGCGTTCATCAATCCTCAAGGGATGCGCCATGCACTCTTTTCAATTTATAACTGCGTTGAGGTGATTGAATGCATATCTGGCCTTTACAATGACTCGCGGTGGCCTCCCGCTGTACCGAGTCAGTGCTGTTTATCCTCCCAGAGAATCTGAGACCAGTCTGGTACCAATTTACCGACCCCGGAAGGTCGGATGGCTTGGTGAGCCATGAGCACGAGATCAAACCATCGTGTGCGACGTAGTGCACCTCAGACCACTGCGCCACACGCGCTCGGCTTGGTACATATGTAGAATATTCTAAGTTTTATGGAATCTATCACTGGTGATTAATGTTATATCACTAGAGAGTATTCTATAAAGGTAATTTTTGTGCAAAGAACAACTGTATACCCTGGATATCCTCTTTTTCATTGAAAAACCATCTCTTTGCTAGAAGAACAAGTTCCCAACTTTTAATGAACACTGGACAAAGATGGAGATGAAAAAAAGCGTGCTGCTTTTTTTGCTCTCTGAGTTAAACTCCAGTGACATGTCTTCAGCAAGATTACGTGAAATAGTAATTCGCATCTGGTGGATTTACAAATTACGGAATCAACACAGTGCTCAAAAGAGATTATGGATATATGGCGAATTCAGAAGGGACAAAACATCTAAAGAATGTGCTGAGGTGCTTTGAAGAATCAGTGTCTTCATTTATAACACAGCTAGTCGCTAAGAGCGAACCTTCAGCAATAAGATACCTTAAGTTGCTGTAAAAGTATTAGAAGTAGAAGAAGTACTCTATGATACACAAATGACAACTTGATTTGTATCGGCTGTAATATCATCGATACTTTTGTGAATCAAGTATACTTTAAACTATCTCGTTACAGATCCAGTCGCACCGTTGGAATCAGAATTGATTCAGTAATCAACAGCTAACTCCAAACTAGTCTCATAAGATCGTCGTTCCATTGTTCGTTTCACAAAATAAGCAAAAGCACTCATTATAACTTCAAAGGGCTTCAAAAATGGTTTAAGGAGCTGTATTATACCCGCGCGCAGTGTAGTATGCGTATGATACGTTATGGTATATCCTCCACTCTCGTTTACTTTGTATGCGAGAGTTGCTCAGTGAGCTCACTCAACTAAAGGGTTAAATGTTATTACGCATCCATGGCAAAGGTCATTAATTCAATTTCAGTGAAGACGCCACCGCAAATGGTACGAAGCTCTGCCAGATGACTTACACAAAACAGAACGGCGAGTGTTTTGAAAGAGGAACAATTTTTTTGGTATTAATATCCTGCTGAGCATCTCATGTCAACTTGACATTTCTAGGCTGCGGCAGAGAAAAAAGTACGCCGAATAGAAGCCCCAGGCATGTTCGTCTCTGCGTGGCAAGAAGATAACAATTAATCTGTTGGACCTAAGGTGAGGTAAGTTGATTTGATTCGAATTCAATCAGTGATATCGCATTGTTTTTTCGAAGCCAATTCACACCTCTGCAAGTGAATTAAAGGAGAAGTAAAGGCCATTGAAGAAGTAAATTTCGATCATAATACAGTAGATAAGTAGGCTTGAATAAATTTGATTGCTGCGATTTCAAACCGTGTGACGCTAGCATTAATGTCGGCGGAAATTTACTAAAGAGTGTCCATTTATCATATGACGAGCGGATGCTCGCAGAAACCTTTGAGTAGGGTTTCGTGTGCAGAGACTGATAACGGATACACAAAAGAGCATAAATTCCTTGGTGGAGCCGACCATTTTCGGCTGGCAGTCGGTGCGGACGCCTACAAAGAGCTGCTGGTGACACCCGCTTCAGCGATAACTGGCTATCATGTGGAAGTATTTGTCTTTTATGGAGTCTCTATCATTAATAAAAAGTGGCATTCACTGAAAAGACTTTTATAGAGGTATTTTGAGAACGACCATATGTTCTGAAGACTGTGTTTTCTTGGCGGATATCATGTTTTGGCAAATAAAATAATTCTTCGATTTTGATGAACACTGAGCAAGAGAAGAAGAAGCCAAAAAGGTGTTATCATCTTGTTTTCTAATGCGCATATCAGAACATTTGCCAGTAAGTCTGCCAACGGTATAACATGTTTTGAGCAGTTAGGCATAGTGCTATACAGGCGCCTGTGTCTGTTTAGCATGTATCTTGTACTGTATAAGTGCCGCAAGAGACCTCATGAAGGGCTCAGATGTGGACAGATTGTATATTGTTTTCAGTGATGTTATGTGCTAAGTCTTTAAAAGTTCGACTGATGTCTGTTTGAAAAGAAGTTAGTTGTGAATCTGACGACGTAAATCCCATCTAAACATATCTCTCACTTCTCTTTCAGAACGATAATACAGTTTTTTTGCAGAATTCTGAATCGTGATTCAGTCGTTCAAGCGCTGAGTGCCACGAGTGATCTAATTAAGAAAGAAGTGTATAACGTTATCTGAAGGGTACGTTTTCTTTCATGTGCGCTTTCTTTCTCACGCATATAATCCGTAGAAAGCGCGTAAAGTATATAAACTTGTAGAGGGAATCTCGTAGTATCTGAGTCAATCGTTTTGTTGTTTCCAAAGCAGAGTAGATATCCGATTTGAAAAATTTGCACACACGTGTCTAATGCGTCAGAGCACCGAACGGTCAACCCGTCTTCGCCCTCGGATTGACTGCAAACAAGCTGGCCGAATATATGGAAGTGATCTTACATTCACTGCTACACTGAAATACACGCTCATCTCAAGATTAATAGCACAGCGTTATTATCACTGAAATTTACACTATCGAATCATTACTAATACAAGCGAAAAAAAAAACGCATGTTCATTGGATTTTACAGCGTTATAATAGGGTGTTTTGAATAGCGGCTGCATACTGCTCGAGCCTAGCATTTGAGCTTTATAATAATTACTAACACTACTATGAAAAATTTTTGTCCAGCGAGTGAGGTCGAATATTCATTTATCGCCGTCTTACATATGCATACAGTGTTCAGTAATATGAGTGAGAAGTTTAAATTTCAGGCAAATATGATAGCGATAGATGATTTCTCTGCAGCTGCTGTCAACAATTTCCTGATTTTCATATACACGGTTCAATTTCTTCTCGCAATCCAGGGTTGGAGGCATTTTTTAACATTTTGTTCACATTTTGCTCTTAATTTTTTGAGATCCGTGCTCATGTCGTAACTTCTAGCATGTCGTCGACGTTATGTGGTTGGCAGAGAAATGCAATGTATCTGCTCTGAAGGGAATGTGTGAGCAAGCGCTTATTTCGGTGTATGTTGGGCCGTCTCTGTGTTGTGCTGATGCTCCTTATTGTCTTCAGGTAGATAAAACTCTTACGTAGTAAATCGGGAAAAGAAACATGAATAAAGTGCTGATTTTACTACTTGTTGTAATTGTTCTGTTTCCCTTTTTGAACTCTGTCGCATAACTGTCATTGACTATGTGGAGTAGGCTGGTTTCATTTAGACAAATTCTTTATATGGATGTTGTCTTGATTTTGTGAGTGGCTACTAATTTCTTTGTTGTCTACTTCGTGTTTTAGCACTTGAGTTTTTTACTCGCATATGACGCGACCCCTAATGTTAATGTCAAGTATTTTTTCTTGGGATCAGTCAGATTTGTCGAGTGAACCATGTTCTGTTTACTGAGGTCAAAATTTTATCATAATGCTTACAAGGAATCCTATGAAATGTTTCCAGGAAAGTCCGTCATTTTGACTTATTTCACTTTTCTCAATGCTTCATGTTAAAACCATGATTGCTATAAAGTATGTGGTCTTAGGACAAGATCTATGAGTTCTTTTTTATTGATGAAGCAACTTGTCAATTCTTCTAAATTGATGCAAATCGATGTGCCATAGAAAATTCGGTATGGTCCTCATTAAAAGCACGAAATCCATTATCAGCTAATTCAATAGTGGAGCGCATGATTTGCTCCGATCTCAACTACCGATGAAGAAAAGTCGATTGCCGCGGATGCAACTAGGCGTTTGAGGTTGTATGCATTTATCAATTAGAGTTTCAAAAGTGCTATGGCACTATTATATCTCACTAACATCCTGTACATGAATTCTCAATGTATATTTCTCTTTTTTCGTTGTGAGCAATCATCTTTTCTTCACCGGTCGTTGAGACCGGAGGAAATCATGCAAATAATGCGAAAATTATATTCTTACTTACACCCTATTGATGTTTTGAATAGTGAATTGCTTGCGGGAACGGGCTGGTCTCGTCGTTGTGGTGACGTATCTGCTGTTCTGGTGGTGGTGTGCGTGTTAGTCAATTCCAGGCAATGTCACTTCCGTGCCTATCGTGTCGTCACACTGCCATTAATTATCGACACCATCAGTACTTTTCAAATATGGGCAACTTAATGATACATTGTTCACAGTCAAACTGGGTGCGTGTACAAGGAACACCATACGATCAGAATGTCATAATCACTATGTATCATGTGCTATTACACATCAAGATCTAGACCCTAGAGCCGAGAGCTTTATCCTTGTTTTTCATTGAAGGTCGTAAAGGTCGTTTAAAGTTACCGGAAAAAAATTGGTGCATTTGGATGTGAGTGTTTAAGTGGTATGAAATCTGACTATACGTTGCCATTTTTGTATCTAACCACTATAGTTTGGCCTTGCAAGCATGACATGGCGGGTGTCAAATTTCTGCTTTATTATCCAATATCGAAGAGTAAGCTGGTAAGTGTATGGCAGCTGTTGTCTTCATCGGCGGCCACGGAGCATAGTGCCGAAAATTTGTGATATTATGTACATATATAGGTCCTTTTCTATTGGACAAGAGAAACATGTGTGAGTACACTTCAGTCGTGGAGGGATAAAAGCTAAGCAAAATGTGGGAATTCAAGCGTGTGCGTGAATAGTTATGTGATACGCTTTTTACACACAGTCCATAACAATGCGGTAGCACGTACACAGATAATGCTGTATGTGTGCAAGGATGCTGTCAGCAGACATCGGATACAAGAGTGTGTCATAGTACGGTGCAGCTGCGGAAAAGAACCACATCTACGGCGAAAAGTGGAATACAGCGCAGTCACACTATTTGGACAATCACCTGTAGTAGCACACAATAGCGCATACAAGCGTGTGCCTTGCGCTACCTGCTGTCAGTCTGCGTCCTCTGTGTAGCGTACAAACAATATAAACAACGATCCGTTGACATTTCTTGGTTCATCTGTGCGACAGTCCCCGATATGTAGGGCGGATACGGACCGCATCGATGTGCATACTAACTAAGAATAAATGTGCTAAATGGAGTGTATGCCGTGGAATACGCGTGGTGAAAATAGTCTTACTAGCAAACAATCGAGCGTGCACACACACAAGCCGCGGCTATAATATAGCTAGTTGGTGCTCAGCGTCACAGCGTAGACTGACAAACATGATCAAGCACTAGTGGGATATATGATGTTTGCAATATGTAGTCTGGATATGTGCGTGACATTTAAACGCACAAGGTTGTGCTGTGACGTATTGTGCGGTGTAGCGTCCATCTGTTCTGCCATATGTGTCACTGATATGTGTATGTCAGGGGTGCTGACGCAGCAGAATCGATGTCATGCAACGTCGAGTCTAGCGACATACGTTATCCGCATAGTGACCAATATCATACATACATTTTTGCTCCTTCTGTGCCTTTCTCACGCCCCAATAACGTACTACAAAAGTGGTCTTATGGAACCTATACGATATTCTCCATAACATCGTGCGTGATGTTATCTCCCACTGAAAGACAATTGTTACACAACACGACTGAAACAAGAAAGGTGTATTATGTATACTTGTGCTCCTAACATTTCTACGATACATGAAATTCCAACCTATAACAGGTAGTCATATACAAGTGGCTCATATAAATATATATATATCTCAGGCGTGGACGACAGAACTCCAAATACGCACAAGTTCAGTCTAATATCAGACAGAACAATTTATCTATGATTCGATGTGCAGAGACACACAGATAAACATATGAGTAAAAAATGATTAGTATAAGTGTCGAGAGGTGAAGATAACAAGAAGTGGATTTTAGAAGGTAGATCAGAAAATTAGCAAGAAGAATCAAAAGAGAACTATTATGATAGCCAAAAAAGACACAGGTGCGAGGTGCGAACAGAAGCTCACACCAACACGACTACGAAGTCTTGAGGCGGTATACACACTAGGAAGAGATAGACAAAAAGAGAAAGGAACACTAGCGCGCGTCATAAATATGAGACAGCGCATACGTGCCCATCTAAGAAGAAAGAGTGATGTATAAGAATAGCTAATGACACTGTTGTAACGACAGAATGTATAAAGGCGGGTGTCACAGATAGCAGCTAGTGATCAAGGGATTTGGAGTATGACTGAAAGAAGGACAGAAAGGGCTGCGTACATACAAGGGACACAGCGACAGAGCGGTCGCATGAATAATGTGTGTTTTGTGTGTAGGTACATATAATAACATAGGAGGGGAATATAATTGGTAGTCGAGCATCGTAGGTAGAGGGTGATAGAGCGAGGAGCGCGTGGGGGGGTGAAAGGGCGCGTAACGACATAGCAGAAAAAGAGATGGAGAGCATACTAGTGCGATAGAGATAGGACTGGTGCATGAGCGCGTGTTGGAAATGTGCGGAAGTGAAACGTGTCAAATCTGTGCGCGCTCACGGACTGTCACAAGCAGCATACAACAAGTCCAAGAGTAGTGCGAGAACAAATATATACTAGTGGCGGATGAAAATAGTGTAGAGCCATGAGGCAAGTGTTATCAAGGTTAGACGTAGAACAAAGGGACGGAGTAGTGATGTGGAAGTGGTGGTGGGGTGTGATCAGGGCGTAGATTGACAAGCGTAATACTCAGGTGATACCACTGGTGACAGATAATTAAACAGTAGTGCATGTAACACAACTGGAAATGATGACTTCTACCACTAAAACACAAAAGAAGCAGGACTATGATCGCATGGAACAAGTGTAGGTGCATAACGGTGCTACTGTGTCAAAATGGACGGTCGTATGGTGTCGTCGCGGACATAGGCGGAGCACATCTTTTTGTACACAGACAAAAAAGTGTAAACTATGCGTGCTACACCAGGGTGCGTGAATGATCGTCTGAATAGGGGGAAGTTAGGTTAAAAGTCAGAGTGCATTGTACTCAAAAAAAAAAATAGAAACTACTACATGTAAGATTAACACTGCACCGATTGAGAGATTCTATATGTAGTGCGGTAATCACACAGTGTAATACATACTTTGTGTGGTGGAAGCGTAGGGCGTCACTATTATAGTACACATAGGTGACGATATCCAATGGCTAAGTGTTCGTATGAATATTCAGTGCGGAATCGGGTACGTAGACAAAAGTCTCGGTGGGGTAGACAACGTGTGCGTACAAAACAGAGCTGGTAGGGACTGTAAGATAATCGTACGATCATTAATAAACGTGAAGATCCCGAGACAGACTGCACAGTCAACGTTACAGCGAGGAACGAGTGCTTTAGTAATTATTGTGTTGGTTGAAGTAGTACACAGTACAGACTACGTGTATTACTAAGCGTTCTAAGACTGCGATTTGGACGGGCAGTTGCAGTGTTCTACCAAAGGATATGATAATAGCCAGAGATCTGTGGCGGCGTCTACGTATATCACACGCTGGGCTTAAGAGACGCGCATACTTCGCAAAAGTCTGTGGTAAATCTGCGTGACCGGACGTTGGTGGCACATTGCTCATAGAGCACTGCAGGCTACAACTACACCAGAAAGATCGTACAGTGAGGGAAATCGAGTCAATTTATACAGCTTCTCTACAACATCGTGTGGAGACATGTATGGTTGCTGGTGCTGGATGGACCCAGGGAGTTGTGTACGTATAGCATTAGCGAGAGCGATAGTGGTGTATCTCCACAATTGTCAGACACTACTTAGTTAATTGCGACGAGGCTCACATAGATGCTTGCCTGTGTGATATATCTGTATGCATAAAGTACGGACACATCGATATAGGAAAAAGATGATGTCATCGAGAAAAGCCATATTATGTAGCACAACGACGTCAGTGATGTATGCGTGAACAAAAACAAGCGATAGACTAGTCGCGCGGCTCACCCGTGAAATAGCTGCAAGTGTACATATACGCTTAATACTCAATAATACTAACAAAAGTGCAACTCCCCACAAACTCACCAACACTACTGTGGGCGACGGCGAGTGTGAATATGGGAAAACTATTCATCGTGAGAGCAATTGGGATGCAGCAATATGTGCCCTACAACCAACCTTAACACGCGCAGAAATAGATTAGTGGCATGAGAGTGTGGGCAAACAACACATATTCGTTGTTCGGTCACCGCCGTGCGGGTGCATATGCACAGTGTTGGTTGTAGGTCCAAATAAACAACGGGATAGCGGGTGCAAATGTTTCTACATGGTGGCATACTGGCGGATAGGGCACTCTGTCAGACTAAGCAAAGTGGGGGAACACGTAATGAATCATAGGGTGTCGCCTCATAGCAGGGCAGAATAGTGGATAGAGCTGCTCAGGCAGAGGTTAGTATCTTGTGGTGTATGCTGGTGCAGGAACGCGCAAACAGAGACACTGATGGGGTGTGGCTATACGATAAGAACACGCACATCAAAATCGTACACGCAAGACGGACGTTGTGTAAGTACATAATCAGACCAAAAGTAATATAGCTTAACAAACCAAGAAAGCAACATGCACCGAGGTGGCAAAAAGCAAACGTCGTGGGAGGCGATGAGAAGGAAAAAAAGGGGGAAGACACAGGGCACACTCGTAGCATCTATATCTCTCTTATATACTGTCTCACAAAAAAGAGAGAAAAATAGGGGGGAATGGTTGGATAAGTAGAAACTAAGTATCTACGATTATGGCATATTACGCAATCTGTGTCTGCGTACACAGTCATACTGACGATACCGAACCATGCCTCAGTGTAAGGTGGTGGGTGGTTTCATTAAATCTTACAGAGTTCCCAGACCACTGTTTCTCGACACCTTCCAGTAGCGGCGCGTCCTCCGTAAGTATGAATGGTAGTTTCGAAGTCGTTTTCCCATCTGATTTTTGGAACAACGTCGTTTTCGTTATGAGATCTATCCTATTCTTTCTTTTTAGATTTCGTAAGAAGTAGCTCAGCGGTTGTTTGATTTGAGCGGATTTCAAACAGTGGTGGAGTTACAAGTTAGTTTAAGATAAGATCTTCACTAATTTTATGAACTTTTGTCGAATTATCGCCTTTGGTTTGATATGATACGTTTAGATCCTGGGCAAAGCGAATCGCCAAAACATGGGCCGTCGATCTTGAAGCGAAAACACAACTTGTGCAGTTTTATTTGAAGTAAAAAATCTTTCGTTTTTCTTGCATCAAGGTTTAGTTTTACGTCAAGGCTGGCTATGCAACTACGGAATAGTTTCATTATTCGATAAGATATTAATTGTTCAATGCTCATTTCACTGTGACTTTTTCATGACCTTCATGTTAGACATTGTCAAGTACACACTAACTTGTTGAAGGAATACTGTGTTCATGAATCCTTACTATGGTAGTAGTTTGACAGTGTTTTCCTCATGATACTTTGCAGCATGACATAACTTGTATATCGTCTGTATGCTCTTCACACGATAGACGAGAGTATAAAATCCTCATTTATCCTCATTTTCGATTGATATGTTAACTCTAAGAACACAATCCGATGGCTAGATTGCAGTTGTTGGGACCGTTAGGACATGCTGAACACACAGCACCAATGGTGTATATGCTCTGTCCGACGACGTTCACTCTGAAACGGGCAAATCATCGAAATTCTACTGCATCGAACTCAGTGTAAGTGACGTGCGATGTTTTCGACTTACGGATTTGGATATAAGCAAGATGTGAAATAGAATCCGGAGCATACTATAGTTGCGCAACCAACACGTGTATTAGTTCCCCAGAGAATCTGTAATGTGTTCATGATAAATTCGAATGGCCGATCATATTTCATGATTTCTTCCAAAAATCGGTACAGTTGCATCATTAATGAACCTTTGCAACATTTGTTACTGTTCTCGATCTACGATTTGCAACGTGAGGAGCATATATCATATTTGAAGGTATTCCATGTCCAGGTAATTCATTCTGCCATGTTACTATTGCCTATAAAATTAAACATGATTAATACACGTATTTTCATCATAAGAACTTTGAGCAGTTCTATCCATGGTGTGAAAATTGTACAATAGTGTCGTTTGATGATGAAACGTTAGTGATAAGAAGACATTTCTCCTCACATTTTGAAGTGCTCCCAAGTCATCGGTTGCTGTTGTTCGAAGGACGTGAATATTTTCGCTGTAACCAGGTCGAGCTATAGGAATTGATCCCTGTCCACTGCATCCTCTCACATGATTGAATGCGTGCTGCTCAGCGGCGCAGTCATATGTCTAAGAGATGAAATATAATTTTACGATTACATTGAACAGTCTATCGTACACTGTTAATTCTGAAGACTGTTTCGACGAAGCTTTTGGCGCGATCTGGGAATTTTTTTAAACCACTAATTAACTCACCAGCCGACTATGAAATTTTTCCGGTGGAGTGTTAGAATAGATATACTAAAATCCCCCTGTCACTAACAACAGTTTTCAGCTTTACTGTGTGCCCAGAAAAAGATTTACCATTTCGCAATAAGTATAATTTTCAGCATACAACTCTTCTTAGCCAGGCTTTTCGAGGGAACTATCAAAGACGTTCCTATCTTAGAAATCGCTGATGTGCGATGAATGCAACGCTGTATATTTGGTTCGACATTCGCAAAAAAAAAATACCTCGTTGCGCCTCCATAGTGAGTCGTATTCTAACTACTGAAAAATAGCTCGTCAGACTTACGTTTTGTAGGAGAATTGCTTACCAACAAGTTCATATGTGAAGAAGGTGGTGCGTTTTCATTAGCATATTCACCGTTTCGCATTCTTCCAGTTGCAACAGCTGATCTGATATTGAAGTGCTATTACATTTTCACATAAGAGATATGAGAGGTGTAGCATTTTCATACATTGAAAAAATCACCTAAAGTTGTTATGCATTCCTAATGCGGTAACTCTATAGGCATTGCTCATTAACGTAAAACCACAGTCAGTTGACGCTAGAAGAAAAAGAGATTTTTGAGAAGAGAAATTCTCTAACATCTGATCTCAAAAGGTCTTAGGAATTTGATGTTTTAGAGGAAAATCTGATTGTGCTCAAAAGTGTTCTTAGTGACAACTAACGTCTTCTGGTTGTAGTTGTTGTTGATGTTGTAGTAGTTGTTGTAGTAGTAGTGATATTAGATGTTGTGTTCTGTGGTGATTGTGCTAAATCGAGCATTTCTCAGTTATGTTTGACCTGTTACTCCACTAGAAGTAGTTTGGACACTATTAATCTTACTGCTGACGCTAGCATTTCCTGAAGGTGTGGGACTTGTCATGTTAGCATTTCCTGCAGGTGTGAGACTTGTCATGTTAGCATTTCCTGGAAGTGTGGGACTTGACATGGTCGAGCTGCTCGAATTATTTTGTCCTAAATAGAGATTATACAGATATGTTTTTTATCAATATTTTTCATACGAACCACCTCTTACCTGATACTATTGAAATTTGTTCTGCCACAAGAATGGCAAACTGAAATGAAAAGTTATTATAAAATATCCGAATGATAAGCAATTTATTTAGCAACGAACTTACGAAGAGTAGAAGTATACAGTGCATGATTTCTAGCTGAATACTGATGAAGCATCATAGTGAAAGCGTTTATAAACTGTTGCATTATTAATTTAGGAAGATGTCAAAGCGACTCACAGCATGATTTCTCATCGAAATCTCAATAAATGAAAGTTTAGTATCGGAATTCAATTGAATTTTAACGAAGATACTAAATTGTTAATGTACTTGCATAGTTAAGAGTGCAGCTTTTCGAAATATGACCTCTCCGTGAATCGCATGTTTACTACGGTTTTGTCAAAACAAAAGTACGATTTTATAATCCGAGAGGACTGCACTTGTTGATATCGATAGGTATTTTTTCGGCGACTTCACCTTCTTCAGAGCCGTTTCTTCAGATCTCAGACGCGGAGGGTTCATCGCAAACAGCAACATAAACGACGAGTGGGTCTAATCATGTTTCATCTCAAAGGCAGTCCTCAAGAATTACTTGTTCCAATTACTCATACCGAGTCGTATAGAGAATCGGTCTTCTGAGTCAATGCATTTTCATTAGTTTTATTGCCTCCATTATAAATAAATTCTATATACTCTGAATAGAAACTGCATCCCTCTCATTATACTATCTTGACGTGCAACATTTTCCTCAACTCAATACCTAGTTGGCTCTATATTTAGCTTCACCATAGCAAGAAAGAAATTTTCGATGTGCTTCACTAGATTTTTAGAGAAAAAAGTCAAACTTCTCAGAGCTTTTTGAGAATCGCCTAGATTTTTAGTGTTTCATAAAGCTTTCGGCGTTGATCAATCCGTGAGAGATGCGTCATGCATCCGTTCTCAATATTTGACTTTGTTGGAGGTAATTGAATGCATATCTAGCCTTTACAATGACATTCTTCTCTGTGATTTATAGTTGGTTTGGTCGTGTTAATCCAAAAGGCCTCTAAAATTTTTCGCTTTAATGCAGTCGAGCAGAACCGTCGTCTTTCGATCTTTTTATACTCAGTTCTCTCGGAGCCCTACTCTTCCTACAGAGAGTTACTGAAGACGGACGTTTCACACTCTATGTCAAGTGAAATTCTCACCTAACACAGAGTGTTGTACACTAACTGCTCTTTGGCTGGTATTTTTATCATGTTACACTTTTATTTCGGTGTTTTGTTAAGACCACGCTTAAATCGCGATAGATCCTTTCATTATCTTATTTGATGTCCTAAAAATTTGAGCGTGTTCTTAACAAAACACTCGAAATAAAGGTATAATATAATAAAAATACCAGCCAAAGAGCAATCGAGTGTACAACACTCTCTGTTAGATGAAAATATTACTTGACATAGAGTGTAAAACGTTCGTCTTTGATAACTTTCTGTACGGAGAGTTGGGCTCCTGAGAGAACTGACTGTAAAAAGATCGAAAGACGACGGATTCTGTCCGACTGAGAGTCTGTATGGACGAAACACGTGCATCGAGCTGTACAAGAGCCCTTATCTGACCGCATGACAAGTTGGCTCAAATGATATTGAAAGGATCTACTGAAATTTGAGCGTGGTCTTAACAAAACACTCGAAATAAAGACTTGTGTTCTTCAAAGATGGAAAAAATTGAGTTTCTTACGACCTACTCAGTCAAATGCTCACATCCCCTCCATAAAAAACTTTCTTTTATTCTTGTAATCAATGGAGACGAGCCACCCAGAGTTCACATGCGTAAGTAATGTGTCTCCCTCACGATAAGTTATCAATCTGAGACATTGTATGAAATTATGCGCGGATAAACAAGATTGCACGCTCGCCCGTCCCATTGCTTGGAGGTGTTTTTCTTCTAAAACTTCCAAGAAAAACTACGGTTTTCCGCCTTATATTTCTGACGAAATTAACCCAGGTTTAAAACGTTGCATGAAAAGAGGAAGTCTGTAAAATAGGTAACACTGACTGAAAGACCAGCGAACACTCTAAAACGTCAGCCACTTCGTACCCGCTTGTATGACTGTCCATGTAAAGTGTAAAAATGGATATCTGATGATTATTCTCGGTCCAACGTGTCATGTGGTGTTTTATGGGCACCTTATAGAGCCAGATACACGTGTTTCGGCCTTGACAGTCTGACCAGTTGGGCAGTACCATTCGTCTTAACCAATCCTCTCGGTGGTGCTCCATTACCCTACATAAAGTAGGCGACGACGCGCGATTAACACGTGCCGCAAATGAAAGCTATCAATAGATTGGCAACGTTTTGCACTCTATTGTTCTTGGCTGGAAATTATGACATATCATACCGTTTGTTTCGCGTGTTTTCTTGAGACCATGCTCAAATTTCAATACATCTGGTAATTATTTTTGAGCCAACAGCAAGGCTATCAAGGCTGAAGCACGTGCTTTGAGCTGTATGGGTTGCCCATAGAGGATCACATGACATATTGGTTGAAACAACTATTAAATATATTGAAATTTGAGCATGGTCTTGAGAAAACACCCGAAACGAACGGAATAAAATTGGATAATCTGAACTAAAGAGTTGCATAGGTATACCGCGGCATAATCTTGCGAAACGTGTGAAGACGAATACCTAGGCGAATTAATGCGTATACATATTGCGTTCGCATAAAAAACAACACAGTTGGGGAACTCAAAGCTAGACAAGACACTGTACTAGGCACGAATCTATCCTCACACAAGAGTTCAAAACACCTATTTGCAAAAGTCTCGAAGCGTTCCCATTAAATCTCAAAAATCCAGGAATGGACTTCACAGAGAAGCCTTATGATCACGGTTAACCTCGTGCATACCTCAAACAGTTTTTGACCAAAGTTAAGAAAACTTTCCCTACAAATAAAACCCTGTGTGGTTGGCCTCTACTAGATAAGTGAAAAACTAACCGCAGTTCCAGAACAACTGTAATCAGTTTTATCTTCTCAAATTCCTAAGCTGTCGCAATCCGTCGAAACATCAGCTGTTGTGAATAAATAGCTACCAACCACCTTCACTCCAGTTGCCAGAGGGACAGTGAGGGAACTCATATGTAAGCAGAAGCAAGCGATGCAGACTACTGCACAGCAATGGATTATATCGGAAAAGAAGCACTGCATGGAGTGGATACCAAGTATTAGGTTTATAAACAAGCTATTCTGTCCGTTGGCCCGTACACGCAACTGATGATGGGTCTCTTCTTGAACTTTGAAAGATCGGCAGGCACCACATCATCAATGGTAGTTAACCTGTGAGTCTTTATGAGTAGATATAGGGCGGGACATGATGGTTCAATTTTGAGCCGTGTGATTATGGATGGCTTCAAACGTTCTGCTCTTACCAATCGGGCCCATTCCGTATTTAATTTTCGGTAGTGAACTTTGAAATTCCTTAACAGACGATGGACATTATAAGGAACGGTCTTCTAGACGTCTTTCCTTTATACTGACGTCCAACAGACAAGAGATTACAATAAACTCTCCGCCTTTATCACTAACTGATAGTCTGATAGTCTTAGATCTTATTAGTTCTCGGACCTTACGTACACCACATTTTTGTGTGACTGTGAAAATGGGACCTAGTTTTTCACGACGATAGTGATTGAGGGTTCTGAGAGTATCGGTCGAAAAATTGCGAAATTTGTAATCAATTGCATCGTTGGGTTCTTGTTGTCTAAAAAACGTCCGAAGGAAAGGAGGTGTCGATATAGCTCTTACTTCTAGTTCTTCTTCCTTATGCAGTGACTCTGACTTTGCTCTATAACGAAGTTGGTCTCGAAGTTGGTGCTGGCTGCACGCGATCCTACGCAGGGTTTCTTCAGAAATGTGCTGCACTGGTGAAAAGCTCGGACGCAGTTCTAATAGTGAGCGCGCGTCCCAGGAAGAGTCATGCCTCCCAGTACACGTAACCCTTGATTTTTTTTAGCACATTATCAACCACAAATCGACTTTTGGGACTTTCTTGAACGGCACTTTGATGTTTTATTGAAGCTGTCTTTTGTGATTTGCTTATGAGATTATCAAATTTTTATGTCTAGGATCACTTTAGTGCTTGACGTGAGAGAGCTGCATATCAGAATTGACTCACCTAAAATCTTCTTCGAAAAGTGACCAAGCCTTGCCATAGCGTTTATGTCTAAAGTCGAAGCCACCGTACTCACTCTCGGGTCACTACTCTACTGCAGTTATATTGACGACTGCTTTGTCATATGCTCAACACAAGAGGGCATGGACAAATGCTCTGAATTACTTAACGCACAATTTCAGTACATAAAGTTCACCCGAGAAAAAACCCATAAAGACTGGCTTTCATTCCTCAACGTTCAAGTTGAACTTTCCAAAAAGGCCACAGCACAAAATGGTATTGAGAGGCAAGTAATAAAAATATCTTGGTTCACTCTTCTCCTCCCACCTTTGTCACAACAAACGATCACTCATAAGAATTATGTTCCGCACAGCCTTCGGCGTGTGCACAGGAAGGGAAGAGAAAGAAGCTTCATTGAACTTGGCACGCGAAATAGCCATCTCCTGTGGCCACGAAAGTGTAGCACATCAGGATCGGTTCAGAGGAAAAGTTAAACCCTCCTACGATAGAAGCAATGACAATAGATCCCGTTCATCCTACCCTTCATTTGGATGAAATAAGTACAGCTATAAAGCGATGTTTGAGAAGAGCAGGTCTAGAAGAATCGGTAACCGTCATCAAAGTACCACCGATGACTCTCAAACGCCAGTTAGTTCGTAACCACCTATACGATCTTCTGCCGTTCCATAGAAGATTGCATATATGCCCAAACAGTAAAAACGGAGACTGCATGAGTTCAGGCACAGTTTACCTGATCTCTTGCACAACGTGCGGATACGCATATGTCGGCGAAGCGGGAAGAGCACTTTACATCCGTTGTAGAAGAACACCTGACCGGATTGCGTAATAAGGACATGGAAACTCCGTTTGAGCGCGCTCAAAATACGGATACACAACAAGGATGGTTTTGAGGTAATGGTCACTATCCTCGCCCGGGAGCAAAAACCTCAGCGTGAAAACACTCGAAGCCGTTTTGGATCCACGCCAAAAGCTCCAAGATGAACCGCAAAGACGAATGCCTCGTCATAACGCGCGACTTCGGGCCATATCTCAGATCATTCTTCTAACTTGGGTCACGGGACCCCACCCTCACACACAGTCCTCGTCCATACAAGACTGTTACCGGTTGGTCCACATAACATCTCAACAGACCATAAAACAGAGAGGTACGTAAGCTTTCTGCTCTGGTTATGAAAGTGTTTGTCTGAGTGTTTTGCATATCAACTCAACTCTTTCATGCTCTGAGGAGAGCGAAAAAGGAGAAAGTCAGCCATCACGATCAAGTTTATGGTACTGTTCATCTGTCCCTAATAATCTTCATATTAGCAACCTCGTACTTGCTGAATAAGAAAATCAAGGAGTTCTTCAATCAACGCCGAGGTTATGTGATAGTCGGTAATGGGAGTTGCGTTTTATGAGGTCATGCAATCGTTTCTTACGCCTCTGGAATAACATTGAACATTCAGCTGGGATAAAAATAGATCTAAAATATAAATAAGATGAATAACTGAACTGCTGCTGTTGAGTTGAATTGGTTAAAAATCCACTGTACTCCATGAAACATGAGTATTGAGACCACTTGCGACAAAAAAAATGCATTCATGGGGTCTTAATTTACTCAGCACACTTGATTTTAAAAAAAACTCTTATAAACTACTTGCCAGTGAGATGGTGCCATAGAATATAGGGAGATATGGAATATTATTAAATGTGGCACGAAAGATATGAATGGCCTATAAAAATTCTGCATTGTGGCTTTTGGTCTAATTTTCAAAAATGCTTGAAAAAAGGTTTGATGATCATCGAATTCCACGGTGGAGAATCACACTGCTTTACTCTTACACGTGACAGGGTAAACTAGAAGCCTTGCGAAAGTGTAAAAAACCGGAACCTGACGCACGTGTTCAGTCACTCGATCATGAACGAACGGCAGGTAACAAGGATGATACTTTCATACCGCACTCAGATGGAAACTGTGAAAATTGACAGCCTTTCGTCTACCAACCGCTTAACAGTGTACTAAGACGAAAGTGTATAAAAAAAGTCTTGATTATGGAGAACTAATCACTAAAAGTTCTGTCAAGCTCTTTGACAAAAGAATGCTAAGATACGAGCAAAACTTGAAAACTCAGGTGGGCTTCGAACCATCTAGGGTCCAAACTTTGCTCGTTGTGTCAAAATTCTCGTCGTTACATTTCACATCGTACCATGCCGCGAAGAAGAATAAGCAGTGAGTAAAAGTTGGAATAATGTAATTTCGCATACAACTCTTAGTTTCCACTAGGTTCAATAACAAATTTGTACATTGCAAATGATTTCTGTTGATAGACGATTAGTGATGAAGACTTAGAGTCAAGAGTGCGTGGTGTGATAGATAAAGTGAGACCACGGAAAGCATATCCGCGGAAATGGAAGGTTTGAAAGCTTGCGAGTTCCGCTGACATCTCAGTGTCTCGCTGTTGTGATCTGACATCATTCATTGTTACGGAAAATGTGGGCAGTAGACGTAGATTTGAACAAATTCATAAGTATAGTCTTTTCCTACAGGATTCTAATGCTATGGAAAGCCAGAACACATGCGCCACATGTTTCTACAATTACTATTGTTAATCGTGCACTTTGTAAAGGTTCCTAATGGACGACAGCAGACTCCACGTAGAGAAACCAAATGACTAGCGAAATCGTCGGGAAGGGCAATGCAAAACAATGATACATGGTACTAAAATTCATATTGAAACACGACAAGAAAAGCGCTGTAGTAATAAAAAGTAATTCACGTTGCTATGCTAATTTCAAGAGAGCGTGTGGCGCAGTGGATAAAGGCGCCCTGCGCCGGGCACGTTGTCCATTAGTCGATCCCGGTCTTATGGCTTACCAAGCCTTACATCCCTTTGACGTTAGTAAATTGGTGCCAGATTTGTTTGAGCGGATAGCAGCGCTGACTTTATAGATCGGTAGGCATCCGTCAGTTGTTGTAAGGACCTAATAAGCATTCGGTCGCCTCAAACGAATCTACGAATAGAATGAAGACGATTGCTTAGCGCATCCCTCTGGGTCAATCATCGCCAAGTGCTCTATCCTTTTGTCGTAATTGGAGTAAATCTAAACCTCAAAATCTAAAACACTGCTATGAATCATAGGCTGCAAGAGTACATATCTGCATAATTATTATCTTTTCAAATGTCACTGATATAGACAAAGTAAGCCCACGGCTGACTATTGAATTTAACGACACAGGGAAATGAATCATGCTGAACCAGATTAAAGAATGATGGTCGAGAAATCACAAACCGAAAAAACTAAAATCTGCACCAACTAATGCAGTCAACCGACAAATTTTGATTTTGACAAGGCAGGCATAAATCCTCATTCTGAGAAATTAGTTTGGGGACCGATTAGTGATATGCTTAAAATGCAAACCTGTCGCTCATTCATCAGTCATGTCAGCCGATCATCTCCGATTTGAAAAAAAAAAATATTGGTTCGGTGAGAATCAACATCAATGCTACCATTAAACGAAATTTGTGCACAACATCTCATCCGCTCTGCTATGATGTTAGTCTGATGTGTAAGTTTCTTCTGTAAGTACACTTCGCTTGGTCTCATAAAATGTTCAAATAGCGATTGGTTGACAGTTTACTTTTGTAAACTATTATTGAACTCTTGTGTTTCTTTATTACATATCTACCTCAGTATTCACTCTTTTCCACTGTCACTCAAAATTTTTATGAAGAGATGGTTTTCATTGAAAGACTAATAGTTTTCTTTCTAGAACGTCCATCATACTGATGTGGCGCTGCGTCACGAGCAAAATTATTTTAAGCAACCATCAAAATGACTTCTTCATCGGCTATTACTGCAGCTTAGTGAAAAATTTTGTCTTGATTTTCTTGTTTATTTCAATGCAGGCAGGAATGTCCTTCGCCGTTTTTCATCCCAGGACCATCTTAGAACATTCTTTCCACTTCTCACAGAAACATTAATGAAAAGGAGAGAGCGAATAAGAAAAAATGAGATTAAAAAAGTGAAAGATGGGTGTAAAACATAACGGGAATAATTTTGCAAGTGATCGATGATTAATGGCCACGCGTCAGTTAAGGCTCTACTGTGGCAGCATCAGCTCTCGACTAAAATGAGGTTGAGCACTTATTGTCATACATGTGCAATAGAAGACATTCCTCATGAGCCTTAGCTTCTTTTGAAATTTAATGACGTCGATAGCAAAATACACAGTTCAAAATCGATCAAAGCTACTATAGTCGTCGTATGCAGCAAGAAGATGCGCTTCTGTTCATTACACTATGTTTCATTTGTGGCCGATGAGGGAGAAAAAAACAAATTCTTGAGACTGTAGGATTTCTTATAAATTGTCCTTTTCTTCGATCAACATTGGTACGGGATCGACGGCCTTTTTTTGCTTTTAAAAATCAAATGCTGACGTTCCAACGACTATGCCATCGTCAGATCCTAGACGTACTATGCCACATGATGTGTAATTATCCAGTTAAAATTCGTATTCATTAAGAATCTAACACAAGGCAATTTAACATTCCGCTCATTAAGCAAAAACCACAACTTTTTAGCACTCATATGGGAGAAGTCACCTATGCTATGTGACACAATGAGAGAAATGAATTAGACACACTCGACGAGCGACCTGGTTATTTTTAGTTGTTGAGTCAACTTACCTAGCTTACCCACCCAAGAAAACCAAACGTTCTATAAAGTAGCTTTTTTCTGTTCTTAATATCTAAGATGGCACTAATCTATCAAACTTAATGTATGAAACGCTTAGTTTGCTCGAAGTTAGATTGAACCATAAAACCTTTGGTACTTATAGAAAGTATTTAAATCAAACAGTGGCCTTCTTATCAGTATTTAGCAGACGACATTGTCGTAATTCAACTCTCAAGAAAAGCAAACAAGTCTCGAAAAATTCTGTCATATCTTATCAAAGTAATAAAAAGGTGTAGGATAGAACACCTGGAAGAATGAGAAGTTCTTTAATGCAATGAGTCATATATGTTGTAAAACTCGTGAGTTATCGCGTTGTCCTATAAGTTTTTCTCCTTTCGACACCTTTTGCAATTCAATTGTTATTTATTTCAAGAGATCAACTAATCAACAATGTAATCAACATCATGATCAATGATATGCATCATATACTGGACAAAGACTGGATGCTTTGCTCCCAGAAAGAATAAGGCTCGCGATCAAAGAAATTGGTGAGGCCGTTTTTGAGCTGATTCCAATCCTTGAATTTTTCTTTCGCAGATGCTGATTCATGGAGTGAAAGAGTTAATCGTGTTAGTGATATACGGTGGATGTGCCACAGTTGTCCAGTTTAGTTCCTTTGGAGAGTCGACCTCACGATGTAATGCTGAGCGTTTATTCTGGAGAAGGGGAACTAAATCGCTCAAACGCTTTTCACGCGCTTCCGGGGCCAACTTTCGGAGTTGTTCCCCGTTGACACTGGCATTGACTGTGTAGCTCTTGCTGAGCAGGTATAATCATTCAAACACGAAACTTGGGCTCTGGTTGAATTGGCGGGACTTCGCCGCGAGGCAATCAGTAGGCGTGGTGTGTGTTCTTCTCGCAACGACTAGCAGCTTGTAATAGGTGAGAATTTGAATGGAACAGTATGCGGGAAACATCCAATGAGTTTCTGAGCGAAGTGACTGCTAGAAAATATCGTATTGTAGCTAATATAGTGTTCGTAAAAATGCTCCCCATTACTCTTCAAGGCAGATAGGATAGGAGGACCGAAATTGTTGTGAACCGGGGCTGTAGACAATCGAATCATTGTGGATCGAATCATTGTGAACTGTGAGGGCGAATTTGCGATTAGTTATCATCCATATCAAATGATCTTTGGTAGCAACTTCATTCAAAGTTATTAATAACTTTGCTTAAATTAATGGGTGCAACAAAATGGTCATTTTGATAAGCAACATTGCAGTAGTAGTATGGCCACAGTCTCTGACTTTCGTTATTTGACGATTCCTCTTTCTTATGTCATAGCTATGTAATTCATAGCAACTTGAGGCATTTGAATTATTGAGAACGAAAGAAGAGCCGAAACTTTAGCCTTCCAATAGTGGTTCAAATTTGTTTGGTGACGGGCAAAATTCTTTAGATGTTTCAAACGCTTGACTACCAAGGGCCAAGCAGCGTGTCTGGCTCCACCCCTCACCCCGCCCGCTCCAATCACGTCTGTTCTTCTTGTTTTCGCCATAATATGCTCGAAAATTTGAGAATCTCTCCCTCTCAAAATTGCAGTGTTTTGGATGAAGTCTTGACATTATTCGCGCGCATGTGGTGCAGTGGTAAGGGATGTCTGCGACGCACATAAGATCGATGGTTCGATTTCAAGTTCATGGCCCGCAAAGCCATCCTTCCCTCAGGAGTCGGTAAATTAGTATCAGACTAGCCTCACACTTGTCTGGGAGAATAAGCACCACTGATTCGATACAGCGGGACGTCACCGCGAGTTATTGTAATGGCCACATATGCGTTCGATCACTCAAACAAAGTTCGATTTTGAAGACGAATGCATGGAGCATCCTTCAGTGATTGATCAACGCTGAGAGCTTTATCCTTTCAACCTTTTTGCTCGAATCACTGGGACACCAGCCCCACACCATTTCTTTTATAGTATTACCGTAACACAAGCGATCAATCCATATAATTTATTCGTCACCGTTTATTAAACAATCCGCAGTTTATAAGAATAGTTTCCAACAATCTGCAACTTATGACAACATATTATATTATACATATAGGAAAGCAGAAACAATAGTACAAATCAAATAATACCATCATGCAATCAGTGCGCTACAAATACATGAATACTTATGAAATATCTGTTTCTCATTAGAAAACAGCAACTAGGTAACGTCGCCGGGGCTACAGAGTGGGATCACAAAAAATAAGAAATGCCTTTTTTGGCCAACATCTCTTTATAGCACTCACATCGCTGACGGTCTTCGCGTGGAATCTTTTCAAACACTCTGTTAGTTGTCGTTTATGGTGAATCTTCTCCTCAAAAACAGGCATGAATGACCTCCTCGGACTCGACCTTTTCTTTGTACTTTGTTCGAGCAAACCTTCTATGACCCTTCAGCATCAGTGTGTTATAGACGAAATTGGAGAGGATGCGCTCGTACCTGAAGAAAGGAAAGTTTACATTTGTTAGAGGGCGACAAGAGAGAACCGATCTCATTCGTTGTCTGAAACTTTTCGTAGGAGTGTTAGTAATCGGTGAAAAGCTTAGATTTCTGGCTAGAGCCGTGCGTTGCCGGTTTTTGAAAAAGCCTTTCTGTAACGCTGTAAAAATAAATTAAATTATGAATGACACCCTCCGTCGTCTTTTCCCAATCTTTGATTTTTTGATAGCCGAGGACTTTTGTGTGCTCCACAAGTGGATCTCAAACACCGTTCATGAAGACTCCAAATAAGTCCACCAGATTCCGCCAGTAGTGGAATGCGTTATTCCGTACTCCAACTCGGCTGTAATTAAAGGATTCGGGACAAAGGCGTTTCCGCGCTACTCGACCAGTCACCCACTGCGCCGGTGTTGGCTGATGTGGATGATGCTCAATCGTCTGATTAACTAACCTGAGAGCTACTAGCTGTGGCGGCCGGATTTCTCAAAATCTTCATAAAAGATTTCATCGTCGATGTATAGCTGCAAGATAATGTCTTGCACTCCGTCAATGTCAGATAAAACATTGGTTTTCCTTTCATGGAGGTGAGCTATGGCTTGCACTACTTCGAACTGACGGCTCACTTTCCGTTTTCAAGCTTTGAATATCAGGTATGCCGTTGGCTTGTATTTCCAAGTTTTTTCTCTTATCTTGCTTATATTTCGCTGAACAAGACTCCTTCCTCGGAGTACTAGTACTCATTCGATAGCACGGTTTCGATTAACTCAAATATGTGTTTCCTTTTCGGAAAAGCTCTTCTGATAGCGCCGTACGAGAAAGAAATATTTGTGCTCTAGACTTCGCCAGGACAGAATTCTTTCTGAAGACTATTATGAGTCATTTGATAGCGCAATTATCAATGAATTCGAAGTTGTGTCTGTTTTCTAAAAACACCGTTTAGCAGAGAAAGTAAGATCGATAGGCGACTTAGACGCTCATATAATGTGCTGCTCCAACAAAGTACAATCAGTTCGACGAGTTCAACGGAGCAATTTATGTCAGTTATCTAAGAGACGATTCTCCTTCAACGACGACTAGCAGAGTCCTTGAAGAGGTACCCACGCAATGACCGTTAGCGATGTGAATGCTATGAAAAGATGTCGGCTGAAAGACTCCATCTATGCTCAGAATCACATCTAAAAGAACAAATACTAGATGACTTTGATATAAAACGCACTTCTACTCAGAATGTTATAATTCCGCGCATCTCTGTAGCACCAGCGATGTTACGTAGTTGCTGTTGTAATCAAGAAGCAGATATTCTATACGTAATCATTGTATTTGTATTGCACTGATTACATCATGGTATTATTTGATTTGCACTATTGCTTTTTCTATCCTGTGTTATGTAATGTGTAAATATAATATGTTGCTATAACTTGCAGATTGTTGAAAATTATTGTTATAAATTATGAATTGTTGAATAAATGGTGACGAATAAATTTGATGGATTGATCGCTTGTGTAACGGAATTAGTATATAAGATATGGTGTGCCAATAATTCGAGCATAAAAAATAAAAAGGATGAAGCTCTCGGCGTCGAACAATTCTTGAGCGGGTGCGTCAGGCATTCGTTTTTAATTTCTAGAGTCGTTTGAGGTGACTGAACGCACATCTGGCCTTTACAATGACTAGCGATGGCCTCCTGCTGTACCAAGTCGGTGCTGCTTATCCTCCCAAACAAGTCAGAGACTAGTCTGATACTAATTTAACGATCCCTGAAGGATGGATGGCTTGGTGAGCCATGAGCGTGAGGTCGAACCATCGGCCTTATGTGCGACGCAGAGCGCTTCTAATCACTGCGCCACATGCGAGCGAGTCACGTGGACACTCATTCTCCGCATCTCTGAGAGGGGAAATTTTCTCAAATTTTCGAGATTATTATAGTGAAAACAAAAAAATGCAGACGTGGTTGGAGGCTGGGCGAAGAGTGAAGCCAGAAACGGACCTGGGCCGTTGGTAGTCAACCCGTTAAGCTCCGCTCTAAAACGCATGTAAAGATGACATTGGATATTGTCATCTTCTCCAGTATTATTCGATTAATACTAATAATTTAACTTAGTTTGTTCTTCGATCAGGGAAACATAGACATAAACATGCATAATAACTTCTCGGAAAGTAAACAAAGGTCAAACAAAGGAAAACATGGCCAACAAATGCCTCGATTCTAAGAAAACGCACTTGTTGCTTAGCAGTTGTGTTCGCTGCGCGTACAGTTTTATAAAGATCAGTGGAAATGTTAGCCAAATAAAGTCAGTCATTCGGATGTGTATACAAAGCATATTGCCTCAATTTCTGAGTAAAAAGTCAAAAACTAACATTTTTGAATTACTTGCCATCCTCTATAAGATGAACAACTATCATACAATCTTAATATCTCCATAGCTTGCACTCCATTATGGCGATCTATGTCCGAAAATTGTAGAAGATTTCGAACATCAGTTAAATAGTCCTCGAAATAGCGTGAATTTTTTCCATATGCAAAGTGCAACAGCAAACATTCTGCGGATTCGTTCAATAATCTGATATTTTTTGGTTGTATCGCAATACAACAATCTGATTAGTGATGTTGCTTTTATAACGGACATTGGATTTTGTCTAACAGATCTATGCGTCTTGCTGTCGTGATCGCTGTTTCAAGCATATGAACGTGATACAAGGAAAACATAGTTTAGTCTAACATCGAAAAGTTTTGATTATAGCACTGCTCATCTTGTAGTATATTTCTTTCTACATGTGTTCACGTGACGCTGACTATTGGAGGAACCATCTATGGCTTACATAAGGTACAGCAATGAAAGCAAAGGTAGCATGAAAAAGAGATTTTTGAAGAGATGCAAAACTCACAATTCCAAATGTAAGCTCTTTTTCGATTATCTTGTGATAATTTTCGTAGCAAGCTCGCATATCTAATTGTAAGCGCTTTTATTTAACTTTTTAGAATCAATTGCAGCAATTTTAATAAGACTGATTCACGGTATCAAGCACTACTGCTACCGCGCGAAAAGAGAATGCCTATTACTCTAAGTAATAAAGTTTTCGAATTAGATCGCGAGGAGAATATTTGTTACATAAAATTTTCCTAACGTTGCTGGAAAAGTGAACTCATGGCCAACATTAGAGCGACTTACCTCCTGGGATTGTCGTACACGCAGCATGATCTATTTGCAAATCGGTAACATTTGCTTTGTCACATTCTGCAAAGAATACGTGAGCAAAGATTTGGTTCTTCTAATCGCGAGTTTTTAATAAGATTATGTGAGATACCGCGAATGAAAAGCAATATCATGATGCTGTTGCGTTGAAATATTGAGCGTTTCATGCATAGTATGTTTAACATTAATTTTTAAAGTTTGCAACATTGATTACTTCTCTAGAGTGATCGAACATCTACAACACCAATTAAAAATGGGACATACTGGTCAAGCAGTGAAAAATGTTAAATAGTTGCTTTTGTACAGGGTAAAGAAAATCCGTTACGATATCATTTTACAAGCTCACTGGTTCCTCGTTTCTTTCTTAATGAATTATTTCTCACCTTTCTGAAGTTAGAGTTCAGTTTCACAAAACATCTAACACAGCTTGAAAACACAAGTAGGCTCTCAACTGTTCTAATCATTAGCACGACCAGTTTAGATTCCATGAAAAGTGATTTAAGTTAAGGCTTCTAATGCGAGCAAAAAAGACATTGTGAAAGCACGATCCGACCGTTCCAATGGATGATCGCTGAGCATCTTTAGATGTATAGTTACGTCTGTATGAGAACTAATCATGTGGAATTACTATTATGCATGATCTGCGATAATGGCCTGTATGGATTTATAGGTAGATATCACTGATATGATAAAAGGGCGCATGTGGCGCAGTGGTTAGAGGTGTACCTGCGTCGCACACGAGGTCAATGGTTTGATCTCGCGCTCATGGCTCACCAAGCCATCCATCCTCCGGGGTCGGTAAATTGGTACCAGACAGGTCTCAGGCTTGTCTGGAAGGATAAGTAGCACTGACTCGGTTCAGCGGAAGGCCTCCGCGAGTCATTGTAAAGGCCAGATATGCATTCAATCACCTGAAACGAAGTTAGAATTGAAGTCGAATGCATGGCGCATCCTTCAGGGGACTGATCAACGCCGAGAGCTTTATCCTTCTTTTATTACTGATATGACTGGTCCCCTACCCTTCTCCTCACCCCCCGCCCCCTCCCCCCTCCTCCCCCCCTCCCCACCTTTTTTTATCAACGCTCCCCGATACTCAAAAACAAAGCCATACGAAGTCTCCAAGCTGGATGCCTCAAACTTCAAAGAAGAGGTGCTCGAGCACTATTCTACGACATTTGCGAGGGAGGTGAAATTTCTGAACAAAAACAATGAAAGCGATGAAACAAACTGAATGCTAGTAGTCGGATGCACAGTAGATAAAGCTGTGATACTGGACGGAATAAAATGTGAAGTGTGAATGTTACATCAACACATGAGTTTGAAGAAAACCTTGGCGCTACTAGCATTTAGGTACTTCGTAAAAGTGGGAAGGCTTTTTCAGTTGTCTGCAACTGTTTTTAAAACATCCGATCTCGGTCTTTCGTAAGGCAAATAATGAAATCTGGATAGGGTTCTTGTGATTCCATAGCCAGTAATCAGATGGAAGAGCTGTGAAATTGTATAATAAGCCGCAGGATATGTACTACCAATTCTATATAAATCTTTCATCATTCTGAGAAAGTAAAGAGCACAGTGGTTAGAAACGTCTTTTGATAGACATAGGGTCGGCATTTTACTGCTACATTTAGGAGAGCGGATGAATGCTGACAACCACGGTAGAGCTAAGATGCAGCCATGAGAATGACCGTTTAAGTGCCTGAGTTTTTCGTGGATGAGGTGTGAATCTCCAGAAGGAGTAATCGCGAATTTGAAGCGACTCGGATGAAGTGCCGAATTTTGCTCCTATCTCAGCTATTGCGGTTGTGGGTTGCATGGTATCATACAATTGAAAAATGGCGAGCTGTTAATAAATTGTAACCTCAGTAATTTTTATCTAATTTTAAGTGCATGGCAGTAAAAATGGGCCTTCGTAATGAATTCGTGAGAAAGTCAGAAATGCAGACTAATTTGATGTTGAGGTAATATATTCAAGAACGTCACAAAATCACGCAGTTTATCTTCAAGTGGCAGAAAAATAGCTGCTTTAGATCCGAAGACTTTTGAGAAACCAATTTCTGCATCCTCTCTACGTATCTGTTATTCTCGTTTGTGAGACACGAGATTCTTTTTGGCATCGACCTTTTCACTGCGCTTGCAATAACGCCAAGTGATATTTCATCCTGCTTACGTAGCACATGCATGGGCTAAAATAGTTGTCAGGCTTATTGAAGTATGAGCGTGGTCTCAAGAATCACTCGAAACGAATGGTATAATGTATTTGTACATATATATATATATATATATATTGTTTTACAATGTAAATATTCAATATACATGTAAATTTGCTGCATGCAATTCTTCAGTTGTCTAAGATGATAGCTTTATAATGGTGAGCTGTTTTCTAGCAATAACTTTTGTTTATCCCATCTACAATGCTTCCGTGTTCACATATAAACTGACACTACGTCAAAGTTGGGCCGTTTTTTTTACCTTTCTTTTTGAGTTCTCGTCCTTCGATTTTGCACACTCAAAACAATCGCTCACCTGATTTTTAAATCCACCAAAGTTAAGATGTGTAACAACATAATTTTGCTTTTCTCCTTGCTCTTGGTAGCAACTTGCATATTGCACCAAACCATCCAAACAATGCATAGCTATTACACCAATGAGCAAATGCCAATATGATGCCATTTTTTCGTCTCCAAGCTTGGTATTGAATGTGTGAGAGATTTTCAAAACCATACTACTTGGCGTTTCAAAAACCTTTGTGGGAGGTAGATATAAGGCATTGCATAAAAAATGCTGGAAGAGTTCTAGTAATAATGCTGTCACGTTATGTAACTATAAAACAGAAAAATTCTCAGTTGTCGTATAACTAGTGTGGAGTGGCAACATAGGGGATACACCGCTCAACGATATAACTAGAAAGGAATCGCATGATGGATTGTGATCACAAACCATAGCAAAATTAGTGTAGCTTTGTCACGAGCCAATTTATCTTATAAGGAATGTCTTCTATTGAGCATGTATGACCATAAGTGCTGAACACCATTTTAGTCGGGAGTGATGCTACCATGATAGAGTCTTAACTAACGCGTGGCCAATAATCATCGATCACTTGCAAAATTATCCCGTTTAATTTTCACTCGTCTTTCACTTTTTGATCCCATTTTTTCCTTATTCGCTCTCTCCTCGTCTTAATGTTTATGTGGAAACTGGAAGAATGTTCTACGATGGTCCTGATAAAAAAAACAACGAAGGACATTCCAGTCCGCATTCAAATAAACAGGAAAATCGAGACAATATTTCCCATTAAGGTGCAGAGATAACCGATGAAAAATTCGTTCTTCAAATAAAACAATTTCGCCCATGACGCAGCGCCACATCATTGTAGAGATAAGTGTATCAGTCTTTCAATAGAAACCACCTCTTCATAAAAATTATAAAAATATATCAAATAAAAATAATAAAAATATATAATATAAAAATATAATATTAAAAAAATAAAACTATCAGTGAAAAAGAGTAAATACCAGGTAGATGTGTCACATAAAGAAACAAGAGTTCAATAATAGATTACAAAGTGAACTGTCAGCCAATCGCTGTTCGAACAATTTATGGGAACAAGCGCAGTGCGCTTACAGAAGAAGCTTATACATCAGACTAACATCATAGCAGAGCAGGTGAGATGTTGTCGTGAGCAAATTTTGCTTAATGGAAGCATTTATGTTCATTTACACCAAATCAACATTTTTAAAGCGGAAGTGATCAGCTGACATGACTGATGAATGAGCGACGCATTTGCATTTTGAGCATATCACTAATCGGTCCCCAAAATTAAATTCTCAGATTGAGGATTTATGCCTGCCTTGTCAAATTTTGGTAAAATCGGCCGACTGCGATAGTTGGAGTAGATTTTAGTACCTCGGTTTGTGAATTCTCGACCATCATTCTTTCAACCTAGTTCGGCATGATTCATTTCCCTGTGTCTTTAAATTTAATAGCCACCGTGGGCTCATTTTGACGTATATCAGTAGCATTTGAAAAGATACAAATTATGCAGACAATTATGTACTCTTGCAGTCCATGATTCATAGCACTGTTCTATATTTTGTAGTTTAGATTTACTCCAATTACGACAAAAGAATAAATTACAAAGCACTCGGCGATTACCAACCCGGAGGAATGCGCTGTGCAATCGTCTTCAATTCGTAGATTTG
Organism: Parelaphostrongylus tenuis; assembly: GCA_019055375.1. Lineage (NCBI taxonomy): Eukaryota > Metazoa > Nematoda > Chromadorea > Rhabditida > Metastrongylidae > Parelaphostrongylus > Parelaphostrongylus tenuis. The sequence goes on along the minus strand of JAHQIW010000243.1, from coordinate 17,705 downwards.
TTTGAGATGACCAAATGCATATTAGATCCTTACAATAACTCACGATTGCCTACCGATCTATGAAGTCAATGCCGCTATCCGCTTAGACAAATCTGGTACCAATTCACCAACCCGAAGGGATGTAAGGCTTGGTGAGCGATAAGAGAGGGATCTACCAATCGACATCGTGGGAGGTGCAGAGCGCCTATATCCACTACGCCACAGGCTCCCTTGAAATTAGCGAAGCGAATTGCTTTTTATTACTACAGCGCTTTCTTGTCGTGTTTCAATATGAACTTCAAGTCACATCCTACCATGTGTCATTATTTACATTACCTTTGCCAACGATTTCGGTAGTCATTTGGCTTCTTTACGAGGAATCTGCAGTCAGTCTATGAGGGACGTTCGTGGTGAACGGCACCTCGAACATTTGTTAAATGCAATCTCCTCACATGTCCATTGATATTTCTTCCTATTGTTCGAATATGTCCGCTGCCTACAATTTTTCACGGTCTGTTTCTGATAATCCTTTACAAAGTGGTAGAGTAACAATAGTCATTGTAGAAATATATGGACCATGTGTTCTAGTTTTCCATAGCATTAAAATCCTGTAGGGAACGATTATACCTACAAATTCGTTTAAATCTACACACATTTTTCATAATAAAGTATGATGTCAGATACAACAGCGAGGACACTGAGATGTGAGCGAAACTCGGAGCTTTCGCACCGTCCAGTTCAGCGGATATCCTTTCTGTGGTGTCACGTTTATCTACCACACCACCGATGATTGACTCTAAGTTTTCATCACTTATTATCCATTAACGGAGATCATTTGCATTGTACAAATCGTTATTGAACCCAGTGATACTAGAGTTGCAAACAAAATACATTATTCCAACTTTTACTCACTGCTTCTTCTTCTTCGCGGCATGGTACGATGTGAAATGGAGCGACAAGAATTCTGAGACAAGAGCAAAGTTTGGACCTCAGATGGTTCCAAGCCCACCTAAGTTTCCAAGTTATGCTCGTATCTTATTAGCATTTTTGTTTTCAAAGAGCTATACAGTAGGTCTTTCAATAAGTTCTTCTTCATAATCAAGACTTTTTTATTGGTAGACGAGAGGCTGTCAATTTTCACAATTTCATGTGAGTGCGGTATGGAAGCATCATCCTCGTTACCTGCCGCTCGTTTATGGTCGAGTGACTTAAACGGACGGCGAGTTTCTGGTTTTGTACAGTTTCGCCAAGCTTCTAGTTTATCTTTTTACATGAATGAGTAATCCATTATGATTCTCCACCTTTGTATTCGATGATCATCAGACCTTTATTCAAGGATTTTCGGGAAATAGACCAAAAGCCACTATACAGAATTTTTCATAGGCCATTCATATCTTCCATGCTACATTTAATGATATTCCATATCTTTATATTATACCTTTCCTTCGAGTGCTTTATCAAAACCACGCTCAAATTTCAATAGATCCTTTCATTATTATTTGAGCCAACATATCATGTGGTCTGGTAAGAGCTCTTGTACAGCCCGAGACACGTGTTTCGTCCTTACAGACTCATCAGCCGGGCAGAACCCGTCGTCTGTCGATCTTTTCACAGTCAGTTCTCTCAGGAGCCCTACTCTCCCTACAGAAAGTTATCAAAGACGAACGTTTTACACTCTATGTCAAGTAACATTTTCACCTAGCAGAGAGTGTTGTACACTCGATTGCTCTTTGGCTGGTATTTTTATTATATGATACCTTTATTTCGAGTGTTTTGTTAAGAACACGCTCAAATTTTTAATGGAACATCAAATAAGATAATGAAAGGATCTATCGCGATTTAAGCGTGGTCTTAACAAAACACCGAAATAAAAATGTAACATGATAAAAATACCAGCCAAAGGGCAGTTGAGTGTACAACACTCTGTGTTAGGTGAAAATTTCACCTGACATAGAGTGTAAAACGTCCGTCTTCAGTAACTCTCTGTAGGAAGAGTAGGGCTCCCGAGAGAACTGAGTATAAAAAGATCGAAAGACGACGGATTCTGCTCGACTGCATTGAAGCGAAAAATTTTAGAGGCCTTTTGGATTAACACGACCAATCCAACTATAAATCACAGAGAAGAATGTCATTGTAAGGCTAGATATGCATTCAATCACCTCCAACAAAGTCAAATATTGAGAACGGATGCATGACGCATCTCTCACGGATTGATCAACGCCGAAAGCTTTATGAAACATTAAAAATATAGGCGATTCTCAAAAAACTCTGAGAAGTTTGACTTTTTTCTCTAAAAATCTGGTGAAGCACATCGAAAATTTCTTTCTTGCTATGGTGAAGCTAAATATAGAGCCAACTAGGTATTGAGTTGAGGAAAATGTTGCACGTCAAGATAGTATAATGAGAGGGATGCAATTTCTATTCAGAATATATAGAAGTTATTTATAATGGAGGCAATAAAACTAATGAAGATGCATTGACTCAGAAGACCGATTCTCTATACGACTCGGTATGAGTAATTGGAACAAGTAATTCTTGAGGACTGCCTTTGAGATGGAACATGATTAGACCCACTCGTCGTTTAGGTTGCTGTTTGCGATGAACCCTCCGCGTCTGAGATCTGAAGAAACGGCTGTGAAGAAGGTGAAGTCGTCGAAAAAATACCTATCGATATCAACAAGTGCAGTCCTCTCGGACTATAAAATCGTACTTTTGTTTTGACAAAACCGTAGTAAACATGCGATTCACGGAGAGGTCATATTTCGAAAAGCTGCACTCTTAACTATGCAAGTACATTAACAATTTAGTATCTTCGTTAAAATTTAATTGAATTTCGATACTAAACTTTCATTTATTGAGATTTTGATGAGAAATCATGCTGTGAGTCGCTTTGACATCTTCATAAATTAATAATGCAACAGTTTATAAACGCTTTCACTATGATGCTTCATCAGTATTCAGCTAGAAATCATGCACTGTATACTTCTACTCTTCGTAAGTTCGTTGCTAATAAATTGCTTATCATTCGGATATTTTGATAATAACTTTTCATTTCAGTTTGCCATTCTTGTGGCAGAACAAATTTCAATAGTATCAGGTAAGAGGTGGTTCGTATGAAAAATATTGATAAAAAACATATCTGTATAATCTCTATTTAGGACAAAATAATTCGAGCAGCTCGACCATGTCAAGTCCCACACTTCCAGGAAATGCTAACATGACAAGTCTCACACCTGCAGGAAATGCTAACATGACAAGTCCCACACCTTCAGGAAATGCTAGCGTCAGCAGTAAGATTAATAGTGTCCAAACTACTTCTAGTGGAGTAACAGGTCAAACATAACTGAGAAATGCTCGATTTAGCACAATCACCACAGAACACAACATCTAATATCACTACTACTACAACAACTACTACAACATCAACAACAACTACAACCAGAAGACGTTAGTTGTCACTAAGAACACTTTTGAGCACAATCAGATTTTCTCTAAAACATCAAATTCCTAAGACCTTTTGAGATCAGATGTTAGAGAATTTCTCTTCTCAAAAATCTCTTTTTCTTCTAGCGTCAACTGACTGTGGTTTTACGTTAATGAGCAATGCCTATAGAGTTACCGCATTAGGAATGCATAACAACTTTAGGTGATTTTTTCAATGTATGAAAATGCTACACCTCTCATATCTCTTATGTGAAAATGTAATAGCACTTCAATATCAGATCAGCTGTTGCAACTGGAAGAATGCGAAACGGTGAATATGCTAATGAAAACGCACCACCTTCTTCACATATGAACTTGTTGGTAAGCAATTCTCCTACAAAACGTAAGTCTGACGAGCTATTTTTCAGTAGTTAGAATACGACTCACTATGGAGGCGCAACGAGGTATTTTTTTTTTTGCGAATGTCGAACCAATATATACAGCGTTGCATTCATCGCACATCAGCGATTTCTAAGATAGGAACGTCTTTGATAGTTCCCTCGAAAAGCCTGGCTAAGAAGAGTTGTATGCTGAAAATTATACTTATTGCGAAATGGTAAATCTTTTTCTGGGCACACAGTAAAGCTGAAAACTGTTGTTAGTGACAGGGGGATTTTAGTATATCTATTCTAACACTCCACCGGAAAAATTTCATAGTCGACTGGTGAGTTAATTAGTGGTTTAAAAAATTCCCAGATCGCGCCAAAAGCTTCGTCGAAACAGTCTTCAGAATTAACAGTGTACGATAGACTGTTCAATGTAATCGTAAAATTATATTTCATCTCTTAGACATATGACTGCGCCGCTGAGCAGCACGCATTCAATCATGTGAGAGGATGCAGTGGACAGGGATCAATTCCTATAGCTCGACCTGGTTACAGCGAAAATATTCACGTCCTTCGAACAACAGCAACCGATGACTTGGGAGCACTTCAAAATGTGAGGAGAAATGTCTTCTTATCACTAACGTTTCATCATCAAACGACACTATTGTACAATTTTCACACCATGGATAGAACTGCTCAAAGTTCTTATGATGAAAATACGTGTATTAATCATGTTTAATTTTATAGGCAATAGTAACATGGCAGAATGAATTACCTGGACATGGAATACCTTCAAATATGATATATGCTCCTCACGTTGCAAATCGTAGATCGAGAACAGTAACAAATGTTGCAAAGGTTCATTAATGATGCAACTGTACCGATTTTTGGAAGAAATCATGAAATATGATCGGCCATTCGAATTTATCATGAACACATTACAGATTCTCTGGGAACTAATACACGTGTTGGTTGCGCAACTATAGTATGCTCCGGATTCTATTTCACATCTTGCTTATATCCAAATCCGTAAGTCGAAAACATCGCACGTCACTTACACTGAGTTCGATGCAGTAGAATTTCGATGATTTGCCCGTTTCAGAGTGAACGTCGTCGGACAGAGCATATACACCATTGGTGCTGTGTGTTCAGCATGTCCTAACGGTCCCAACAACTGCAATCTAGCCATCGGATTGTGTTCTTAGAGTTAACATATCAATCGAAAATGAGGATAAATGAGGATTTTATACTCTCGTCTATCGTGTGAAGAGCATACAGACGATATACAAGTTATGTCATGCTGCAAAGTATCATGAGGAAAACACTGTCAAACTACTACCATAGTAAGGATTCATGAACACAGTATTCCTTCAACAAGTTAGTGTGTACTTGACAATGTCTAACATGAAGGTCATGAAAAAGTCACAGTGAAATGAGCATTGAACAATTAATATCTTATCGAATAATGAAACTATTCCGTAGTTGCATAGCCAGCCTTGACGTAAAACTAAACCTTGATGCAAGAAAAACGAAAGATTTTTTACTTCAAATAAAACTGCACAAGTTGTGTTTTCGCTTCAAGATCGACGGCCCATGTTTTGGCGATTCGCTTTGCCCAGGATCTAAACGTATCATATCAAACCAAAGGCGATAATTCGACAAAAGTTCATAAAATTAGTGAAGATCTTATCTTAAACTAACTTGTAACTCCACCACTGTTTGAAATCCGCTCAAATCAAACAACCGCTGAGCTACTTCTTACGAAATCTAAAAAGAAAGAATAGGATAGATCTCATAACGAAAACGACGTTGTTCCAAAAATCAGATGGGAAAACGACTTCGAAACTACCATTCATACTTACGGAGGACGCGCCGCTACTGGAAGGTGTCGAGAAACAGTGGTCTGGGAACTCTGTAAGATTTAATGAAACCACCCACCACCTTACACTGAGGCATGGTTCGGTATCGTCAGTATGACTGTGTACGCAGACACAGATTGCGTAATATGCCATAATCGTAGAGACGGAGTTCGGACGGTATCAACATTCCAAACTATTTGTAGAGATGTGGTGACGGACACATGCAAAACGGGTGAGCAATTTGTGTCCGTATAGCAGAACATCTAGATGGGTTGAGGTTGTAGTGAAAACTTTGGGATTAGAATCTAAGCCGTCGGCGCAAAGAATCCTGTGGTTCTTTCGATAAACAATGAGACCAAGAATGAATATATTGGGAGAAAGTATTAACGCACTAAGTACTAGTTTCCCAACACCCGCGAAAAAATGTTTGAACGACACAGTTTTGTTTATTGTAAATTCATTGCAATATCTCAGGAATGTTCCATAAGAAAGCAACTGAACCGAATCTCTGATGCGTTGAAGGAAAAGTACTCAACTTGATTCGGCGAAAGCTCGCTGATTCAGTAAGGCAATATCAAACCTCTCTAGTCAAAGAAAACTAAGAAAATGTTTGATGAATTAGAGGAAGTTGAGGTCTTGCCGTACACTGCCCTACAGTCCAGATGCTGCGTCGTCCGACTGTGGTCTTTTCCACTCAACAGAACATCTCCTGTGTGAACGCCGATTTGAGACATTTGATGAAATTGAGGAGGAATGTCAGGAGTCTTTTCGATTTGGACCGCAACAATGGTATTTCGAGCATTTTCGTAAGCTCGCAGATTGCTGGTAGAAGATCGTGGATATTGTTGACCGTCATTTTAAGAAACAAATATTGTTTTTTTTACCCTGAACTCATATACAAACTTTGAACTCTCAGGGGTGGTAAATAACTCCACCTTGCTTGGCTTTGGTAAGGTTCATCTACCTGTTTCGTATACGTATCTTGAGCGGATGGTTTTTGTATGATAGATAGACTTTGAAAGAACTGCACCAGATTTTCAACAATTTATGCCAAGACGAGTGAAGTTTGGTCTTTCAAAATGTTATGAAAAGACGCACAAATCATTCTGTCTGTGCGGCAGAAAAGGTAATTATCATGCCGCTTTCTTGGTGTAAATTTAACCTACGTCATCAAATGTTCTACGAAATTTCTTTGCAAAAAAAAACTGCAAAAAAGTATACAGCACAAATGTCTTTCTTCCTGTTCAAACCGTTTAGGTCCGCATTGATTCTCATGCCACAGGCGGCGGGATCGTGTGGCCACCGCTACGCGCTGAACAACGGTGAGGTAACTTTCTAATGAAATTCAGATTTTCATCACCACTCAAGAAAATCTAATCATCAGTGATTAGCAGTAAACGATAGACGCGACGGCATAGCATGGCCTATGGAGGTCTCTTTTCACTCGACAGAGCACTGGACTTTTCGTTGTTACTCGATCGGTTTAGAAAGGTAGTGCCAACGTTGTGCTTTTTATTTTAGAAGAGCCTTTGCAGTGCGCTGGCATCGATGAGGGAATCAATTTCAGCCACGTTTTTCCTCAGCTGGGGCATGCCGATGGCGTTTCACCAAAGTCCTAGTTGTCACTCGATAGCTTGAAAAGCGGCAGAACCTAGTGGAGTGCAACAAGGAAATCTTTTCGCCTACAGAACGTGACTGTTGATTTGAGTCGCTCTAGTGGTTTGATGGCACAGTACTTACGATGAGTTTTGGTATTTCATGGAATGGGAGTATATGAGAACTTGAAGTTTCATGTCGTGAAATTGATTTCGGAAGTAAACAGTAATAATCTGAGTTGTCATTTGACTCTTGTTTATTTGCGTTGCGGCCAAGTATGGAGTTGAATTGTTGTTAACATAGTAAACGAGAGAAAAATGAGAGTCTAACACGAAATCATGCGAATACCATGACACCAAAATGGTCACTAACAAATTTGTTAATTTCAATAACACTTGCGAAAAAAAAGCTTTTAGTGAGTACTAGTCCCCCATGAGAAATACGAGGTTATGGAGGAAGCGTCGGCGATGTTATTGCTGCTCAAAGCTTTAAGATCTATTCTATCATTTGTTACCATCTGATGACCATCAGATTGTCTTAGTGGCGGTAATTTCTGATTTTCATCACAAAACCAACACACCATTGATGTAGCGCGCAGCGCTCACCGCCGCCTGGGGCGTGAGAAGTCATCGCGATCCTCAAAGGGTTAAACGAATGACAAAGTATTTACGGCATGGATTTTATTTTACAATTGTTTTGTAGATAAATCTTGTACGACAGTTGACAACGTAAGCAAGATTTGCAGTGGAAGGACAACATGTTGATGAGCTTTATACCGCACAGACGGAATAATTTCAATGTTTCATATTGTAACAATTGAAAAGACCAACTTTAATCAATTTGGCATGCGTGGTGAAAATCTAGTGCATGATTTGATTTTTCGATATATGAAAAAGTTCGAAATTGCTCACATTTTTTTGAAAGTCTACTCTATGGTTATGCCATTAATTCCAGCTAGAAAAAAAGCAAAAATTTTTTTAGTCAGCAACTTCTGCTTGGTTGTTTCACGTGATCATCAGCGTCTTCGCAATTCGTTAGAGATGGTTTATAAACGTCAGTAACGTTTGCTGAATCCGACCTTATGACCGCTTGATTAGATCTAGATCTATTTGTATTTGACAGATGAAGAGAGATTTGAGGGCAGTATGCAGTCATCACATGATATATTTAAAACCGTAAACAAATTTTCCCGCTTTCGCATCTTATCTTGTTCTAATTAAATCTGAATTTGTATGAAGTGACAAAGGAAACGCAACAGCGCAGTAAACACTACCAGTTCAAACTGATTTTATGAAATGCAAAATGAGACAGAGCACCGATTTTGAAGCAATCGTGCTTATCACTTCGCTTCCTGCCTGATACGTTGTGAACAGTTGTGGTAAAGAAAATTAGACGTCATCGCTCGAGTGTTCTTATAACCAGTTCTCCGGAATTCTTCAACATTAATGATCCTAAACAAAGATGGTGTAGGAACTGATTATTCTGCTGACATTAGTCGTCGCCAGAGCCAGGCTGATTCGAGAGGTGATCCACAGATACCGTAGCATTGGCTCCGGTTCTTCTCAAAAGCACGCTCACTAGCAAAAATGCCTGATAATTGATACTGAGCCATGCATGTGGTCTGTTACGGGCACTTATACAGTGAAAAACGTGTTTCGGCCTAACAGCCTCGTCAGTTGCACGGTGCCTTACGGTTCACGAAACACACGCTTTGCACTGTAGAAGTGCTCATAACAGACTACATACAAGGCTACAAAATAATCATCAGGCATCTCATAATTAATATTTGAGCCAAAATGTCATGTGGTCTGATAATGAGCTCTTGTATAGCTCGATGCACGCATTTCGACCTCATAACTCGTCAGTCAAGCAGGATCCGACGTCTTTTAGTCTATTTAGCCAATCCTCTCGGGAGCGCTATTCTCCCTATGAAGAGGTAAGTGATAACGAACAATTTACACTGTAAGTGAAGTGAATTTATCACCGAGCGTACAGTGTTGCACAGTCGATTGCTCTTTGGTTAGTATTTTTATAATAGTATACCTTTATTTTGAGTATTTCATCAAGACCATGCTCAAGCTCAATATATCTCATAATTATAATTTGAGCTAACATGTCGTGTGGTCTGGTAATGGATAACACTTAACGTATCGTGTGGATAACGTGTATCGGGCTGTTCGAGAGCCCATTACCAGACCATATAACATGTTGGTTCAGAATAATAATCATGAGACAAATGATATTCGTTTTATTGACCGCTTATAGCGGTGGTATGATGTTTCAAATAAATATCCACTGATGTAGAGCAATGTGCAAACCCATCGCGTCGGCGGGACTAGAACCCGCACCTCACTCTTTCCTGGAATGCGTGCTCTATCCGTTACACTACTGACGCCATTTTGCACATCGCTCTTTTTACACTTCAGCGCACCTATCTGCCAGCCGCCAGCCGTCAGGGCCTGGCCCGGGTAGTCGGTCACGACATTGAACCCAGTAACGCTGACAGATATCGGATATCAAAGATCAAATGATGTTCCTTTTTATCACTGGATATATACATCAATGGATATTCATTTGAAACATCATACCACCGTTATAAGCGGTTAAATGAAATTTGCAATTTGTCAATTTGTTTAATTGTTATTTTGCACATTGCTCTACATCAGTGGATATTTATAAGACATATTGAAATTTGAGCATGCTCTCAATATAACACTCTAATAAAAGTATAATCACCTGGTATACTGAGATCGATAGACAACAGTCCTCACGATGTGAGGAGTGTTAGTTGTCGCATCGAGTCAGTTCCAGTGCACGCAGCACCGCTCGGAATGGGTTTCTTATCAACCCGACATTACAACGATCTCACATTGCAAGATCATCTACCAGTGGATCGTCCGATGCGGACCGATTCGCAACTGAACAAGACGAAGACGTCGAGACGCCAAGCATAACTGTTAGTTGAAAATTAGCTAAGAAATCTCAGAAAAAAAAACCATCGTAATTGTCGTTGTAATTGCGTAATGTTAAAAGTGACCAACCGTACCGTATCTCGTTATTCCAACATTGACTACACAATTCAACTATGTATTTGATAGATTTCAATACTTTTATAGCAAATTTTGAAGTTTAAACGGAATCGTAAAAGCAACTCTATAAGTATATTACCAGTAAATTGATAGAGACTTATTCAGGTATAACACTGGAAGTAGGCGAATGAAGTGATGAGGCAGATCGGAGATATAACAAGAGAGGAACGGATGTTGAATCGCTGATAGCTCGTCATTATAAAGAGCAGTATAGCTCAGTGTCTCTCCAAGACAACAAATCGACGATATCTTACATGACACCATTAGAAGAACATGATGAGGAGTTGGTCGCACGCATAATCTAAAAGTATCTTTTTCGTAACGTGAGATATTGTGACATTGATGGGCTTGACATAACATAGCAGTTCGTTTAACTTTTGCATAGCAGAAAAGCTAATTCTATCAATAATGGATCCTGTGATGCTCAATAAGAACACTTTGCTATGATTCTAAAGGTTAATGTAAACAGTTGATCATCTGTGAACCTGCATAACTCTATCTCACGAACTAGTCCTCAGAGCCTAAGCAAAACTGTTATATCTTCTTCAGAAGCGATGGCTGCGATCTCGGCGCGTTCGCCTTCCTCAGAGCCTAGACGTACTACTCCATACTGTATATTAATATCTAATATTAATGCGAGCGAAAACACAGTAAATCTGATCCAAGAGCATTTCAAAAACGACCCATTGAGAAAAGTACATCGTTTACTTCCTTAATATAATAAGATCACTCCTGGTACTGTTCACACACTTCAAATTAATGGACCTTACCCAGCCCAGAAAATCAGTATGAGATAAGTCGGCATATCATGAGTGATGATCAGACTCCTTCCTATTCTATTCAATTTTTGATTTTCGAAATTCATCCTAAGAGCCTCATGGGTTTTCCGTGCGGATTTTTGACAAGTGCCTCACAATTTTCATCATCACCTCTAAATCGTTATTGTTATGCCTTCGTATCCTTATGTGTACCTAAAGAGCAGACAAAGTGGTCTGCCCCTTTCGTCAATCTATTCATCACCACATCTCTTACAAAAAATCAGGTCAAGACAACTTCTTAGCACTTTCCACTCCCTTTACTCCTCTCTCGACATCTTTATCACCTATCTCTCGCGCAGTACTTTTGGTATTTGTAAATGAATTCAATCTATTTTCCTTCTGTTGCTCATTCGCTGCACAAACCTCTTTCGCAACATCTTTTGCATTCAAATAACATTTCGGTACTTTTCCGATATCCGTACTCTGTTTCAACTCCTCTGAAGAAACGCATTTTTAGGCTTCCTCAAAGTTTTAGTAATCGTTCATAGCACACATCAAAAGACCTTCAATGGTATTCTAATTTGAAAATGACTCCATTATACGCTAAAACATCGAAAATAAATCATGTTCCTCACACAAACATGTCTCGCTGAATAAAGCTATTTCTATAATCTTTCAACAACTAATCGATAGATAAAATTTGCTGATTCCAATGAACTTATTTCGTCTCTGAAAACAACTTCCTATTGGGCTGCAACAACCAAAAGAAGATTGGATTTTGCAAAATTATATCATTTTCGTCATCCGCAGCATTTTTCGATCCCCTATAAAAAACGAGATTTTGCTTTTTTTTTCTTAAGTTCTAACAACTATCTAATAGCTCAAGTCTCAAAGATTTTGATTGTGCAGTTGGTTTTCAACGTGGCTTCAGCACAGCAATCACAAAAGCATAAAAATAACAAAGAAAAATAACCACAGCATCACAGCAATTCATCACTCGCTCTGACAGCAAAAAGAAAATTATGCTTCTCATTCAAACATTTCTCACTGAACAAAGCTTTTCCTTTACACTTTCAGTAATCAGTCGATGGCTCAAATCCCAACAATTCCAATGCTTTCTAGTGCGTTGTAGCAGCCACAAGGTTGTTAAATTTCGTACAACGAAACATCGACGTCAAACCACCGTGGTTTGCCGCGATATGAATAGAGATTTAACAACAAGATCGCTAAGCTACCGTGCTTTTCTCTGTGCCAAATTTGCGGAACCCAGTCTTCTTTTCATTGTTACAAAGCAAGAAGAAGTTTTTTTCAAAAACCAAATACATCACTTGAACCTGCGAAATTTGAGCTATCGAAAGGTTACTGAAAGTTCAAAGGAAAAGCTATGGTCAGCGAGAAATGTACAAATGGAAACATAATTCTATTTTCGCTGTTTTAGAACAATATTAGAGTCATTTTGAAAATACAAAATTTCGTTCAAATTGTTTCTCTTACTATTCAGTTTTTGAAAACAAGAAAAAATCCGTTTCTTTCAAGGGGTCAGAGCAGTATGCGGATAACGGAAAAAACCAATACTCCTCACCACAGACGTATATTGTAGTATACAAGATAGGCGATTTCTATACACTTTCACAATGGACCAGAATGGTTCACTTCTCAAGAATTATGCACCATTCTTTTAGACGAAATAAAATGTTTACCACGATCTCTCGCAGGACTTTTCATACAGAATTTCCGATAGACTGGTAATGTGGTCCACGGAATGAACAGGTGAAGTGTTTTTCTGAAAAATTCTTTAAGCCTTCAATTGCTTCTCTTCTTTTCAGGATAATTAAAATAGTAATATTGTAACAGAAAAAGAAAATCAAATTTCAGCAGGTTCCAAGCACTTTCTTTCCCAAAAGTACTTTGGAAATTAATCACCTTCATTGTGAACAGGCGGAAAAGACAATCGGAATCATGTTATAGAGAACAAATTCTATCAAATCCAATCTGAAAAGCGTTCCAATTACCTCATTTTAGTCTGCAGAAATTTGATATCGCGAACTGTTCTTCCTGGATTATGATCATCAATAGGATGAATTACCTGGGACATTTGCTGGTCCATGGTCCTGGCCATTTCTAGAGCTGCTTTCGAAAGCGGTGTAATAGAACACTGTGTCAGGGATGAGCTCAACACTACAGTTATGGAAGAATGACATCACCAAATCATTCACCTCGATTTCATGGCGGCATCACGCATACAGATGTAATAACGGTCAAAACTGAAGTTACTGTAGTAATGAAGAAATGACAAAGCAATTCCGCCATCGTAAGACTGTTCGACTCAATCTCTAGGGACAGAAGGCGATTGCAAAAGTAAGCTTCAAAATGATTGGAAGCTTCTGATGATTTCATTGCCAGTACACAAATGTCAAAGTTCCACACGTAAGCTTCGAAGCAGTAGCTTGACTCGTCGTCATAATCCAGATCCATGGGAAATCGAATCTCTCGTTAATGTTTCGAGCGTATTTGTCTAGAACAACGAGCATATTATAATTTAAAGTAATGGAAATAAAAGGGCAAGCAGTATATGAAAAATCTACAATTTTTTCCTCATAAGCCAAACAGGAGCTTATAACACAATACAATGGGCATCTGATAATTTGGCGGTGTCTAAAACCCAGTCAGCTGAACACCTCCACTGGTTCAACAGAAGACCAATGAAGTTGTTTTGCTGACTGGGTTGTAGACAATCTGATCTTCCCAACCTCCGACGAACGCGGTACCGCCAAAGTGTTGGCCGTTCGAACAAAGTTTTTATAATGACTTCGCACTTGCTTTAGAAAACTGAATTATCGAAGTGCGCCGATATGTAATGAATAGTTGGTATGTAGAAAAAATAGAGTCGTCTGAATATAAGACTGTTGATGGGCTGGATTCTTAACACGAATAATTTACTAATAGAGATGGGAAAATTTATTGAGCAAGTCGAATTTTCATGGAGATGCATTAGAAGATGTCTCACCTGGAAAAAAGTTTCTGTAGACTGGGTAAGATTGGAGGAGAGGCGACAGATTGAAGCAGATGAATAACTATTAGAACAATGCATAACTAAAAATACTATAAAGACTTATTGAAGAAGCATTCTAAATTTGAATAAAATATGACGAGAATGATATCCTACAACTGCAATTCAAAACAAAAGATCTAGATAAAGTTTCAACCCTTCAAACTCATCTCCAACAATACCTGTTAAATCCGCCGTCTGTTGTATTTTTCACTCCATTATTTGCCGCCCATTCCTTTACAGCCTACGAAGTGGTGTAGATCGCAAATCCCACCTAAGATAAGTTAAGGTAGAACAACCTATGATGCCGTAAGTGCGTAACAAACTCTCGACGCATACTTCGCAATGGGAGAAGGTCATCTGGCTAATCGTGAGGAAACGAGCTGGAAAGGGGCTAAAACAAGGGTTGGAGCCACATTTGCCCTATTTTATCTGGAATATTCCATAAAAACACCAAAACATCCATTAGCATATCCAAATCTCATGTCATATTTTGAAGAGCCTCTCATAGGTGCAAGTCGCAAAACGAAAAAGCCAAGGTCACATCTGCGACAATGAAAAGGTACAGCAGCGGGAAATTGGACACAACAGAAGGGAAGCTGCTAAAATCACAGTTTATGGGAAACTGCTTTGATGTGGAATGACTACTATAACAGTATCATACAAGAATTGATTGATATTTGGAAACCTGTTGTTTCATGGCATATAGACCAAATGTTAGTTCATTTCGCAAAGATGAGTAATTATTGTCTATCAAAGGTCGTAAAAAATTGAATGCAAGTAGTACTAGGATCCGCAAGGTGAAAAAAAGATTTGATGACGAATCAAACAGAGTGCTAAAGTGGTAAAGGCCAAGGTCGTAAAAACCGAGTGACTCTGCCGCAGGGATTAGGAGTGCTCTGTGTTCACGAAGATCGATGGTTCGATCTCATGGCTCACGAAGCCATCCCTCCTGGGTCGGTAAATTGGTACCAGACTGGTCGCAGACTTGTCTGGGAGGGTAATAGCACTGACTCGATAGCCGAGGACATCTTGACTCATTGTAAAAGGCCAGATATGCATACAATCACGTAGGACGAAGTTAAAGATCGAAGAAAAATTCACGGAGCATCCCTTAAGGATTGATCAACGCCGGAAGCTTTATCCTTTTATTCATTGAAAGTCGTAAAGGCCGTTTAAGTTACGGAGAAAAATTGTGCATTGGATGATGTGAAGTGTCTAATCTGAAATGCCGGCATTTTTCATCAACATAGATTGGCCTTAGAAAATGTGGGCAATTTCGAACTTTTTCAATATCGAAAAATCAAATTATGCACTAGATTTTCACACGCATGCCAAATTGATTCAATTGTTACAATATGAAACATTGAAATTATTCCGTCTGTGCGGTATAAAAGCTCATCAACATGTTGTCCTTCCACTGCAAATCTTGCTTACGTTGTCAACTGTCGTACAAGATTTATCTACAAAACAATTGTAAATAAAATCCATGCCGTAAATACTTTGTCATTCGTTTAACCCTTTGAGGATCGCGATGACTTCTCACGCCCCAGGCGGCGGTGAGCGCTGCGCGCTACATCAATGGTGTGTTGGTTTTGTGATGAAAATCAGAAATTACCGCCACTAAGAAAATCTGATGGTCATCAAATGGTAACAAATGATAGAATAGATCTTAAAGCTTTGAGCAGCAATAACATCGCCGACGCTTCCTCCAAAACCTCGTATTTCTCATGGGGGAACTAGTACTCACTAAAGCTTTTTTTTTCGAAGTGTTATTGAAATTAACAAATTTGTTAGTGACCATTTTGGTGTCATGGTATTCGCATGATTTCGTGTTAGACTCTCATTGTTCTCTCATTTACTACGTTAACAACAATTCAACTCCATACTTGGCCGCACCGCAAATAAACAAGAGTCAAATGACAACTCAGATTATTACTGTTTACTTCCGAAATCAATTTCACGACATGAAACTTCAAGTTCTCATATACTCCCATTCCATGAAGTACCAAAACTCATCATAAGTACTGTGCCATCAAACCACTAGAGCGACTCAAATCAACAGTCACGTTCTGTTGGCGAAAAGATTTCCTTGTTGCACTCCACTAGGTTCTGCCGCTTTTCAAGCTATCGAGTGACAACTAGGACTTTGGTGAAACGCCATCGGCATGCCCCAGCTGAGGAAAAACGTGGCTGAAAATTGATTACCTCATCGATGCCAGCGCACTGCAAAGGCTCTTCTAAAATAAAAGGCACAACGTTGGCACTACCTTTTCTAAACCGATCGAGTAACAACGAAAAGTCCAGTGCTCTGTCGAGTGAAAAGAGACCTCCATAGGCCATGGTATGCCGTCGCGTCTATCGTTTGCTGCTAATCACTGATGATTAGATTTTCTTGAGTGGTGATGAAAATCTGAATTTCATTAGAAAGTTACCTCACCGTTGTTCAGCGCGTAGCGGTGGCCACACGATCCCGCCGCCTGTGGCGTGAGAATCAATGCGGACCTAAACGGATTGAACAGGAAGAAAGACATTTGTGCTGTATACTTTTTTGCAGTTTTTTTTTTTGCAAAGAAATTTCGTAGAACACTTGATGACGTAGGTTAAATTTACACCAAGAAAGCGGCATGATAATTACCTTTTCTGCCGCACAGACAGAATGATTTGTGCGTCTTTTCATAACATTTTAAAAGACCAAACTTCACTCAGTCTTGGCATAAATTGTTGAAAATTTGGTGCAGTTTTTTCAAAGTCTATTCATCATACAAAAACCATCCGCTCAAGATACGTATACGAAACAGGTAGACGAACCGTACCAAAGCCAAGCGAGGTGAAGTTATTTACCACCCCTGAGAGTTCAAAGTTTGTATATGAGTTCAGGGTAATAAAACGATATTTGTTCCTCAAAATGATGATCATCAATGTCCACGATCTTCTACCTGCTATCTGCGAGCTTACGGACCTGCTCGAAGTACCATTGTTGCGGTCTGAATCGAAAGGACTTCTGACATTCCTCCTCAATTTCATCAAATGTCTCAAATCGGCGTCCACACAGGAGATGTTCTGTTGAGTGGAAAAGACCACAGTCGGACGACGCAGCATCTGGACTGTGGGCAGTGTACGGCAAGACCTCAACTTCCTCTAATTCATCAAACATTTTCTTAGTTTTCTTTGACTGGAGAGGTTTGATATTGCCTTACTGAATCAGCGAGCTTTCGCCAAATCAAGTCGAGTACTTTTCCTTCAACGCATCAGAGATTCGGTTCAGTTGTTTTCTTATGGAAAATTCCTGAGATATTGCAATGAATTTACAATAAACAAAACTGTGTGGATCAAACATTTTTTCGCGGGTGTTGGGAAACTAGTACTTAGTGCGTTAATACTTTCTCCCAATATATTCATTCTTGGTCTCATTGTTTATCGAAAGAACCACAGGATTCTTTGCGCCGACGGCTGAGATTCTAATCCCAAAGTTTTCACTACAACCTCAACCCATCTAGATGTTCTGCTATGCGGACACAAATTGCTCACCCCGTTTTGCATGTGTCCGTCACCACATCTCTACA